>PNEQ01018514.1:13345-40732 GCA_003012365.1 Medauroidea extradentata | reverse complement strand
GGCAGTTTGCATTTCTTTTTTGTTATGAATTCGAGTGGTACCTTTTTGCTGACGTTAGTACACAAGCATGCCGTTGTCAACTTATTCGTGGTGTCCCTAAATCATAATTCTAATAACAATGCTGCATGTTTAAACGTTAATATTTTAAGTGTGTTACTTTTGTAGATACACGGGTTTATAATACATTTCGCAGTTTTGCCAAATATCAAATGAAACTACTTGCCACAACAGCATCGTTCGTTCAACACGTTGTTGTTATAATGTCAGCCAAATCTCGCTACAGTACATAATTTAACCATTCAATGCTGCAATTAGCATGGCCCAGAAAGCCGTTGTATTGCCTACCTACACAGGCGTACACAAAACCTTCTTATTTTGATTCGTTTTATCTGGAAAACGGTTTACCGGAGAGCATTCAGACAAGAGGGGCTTTTATTTTCCTTCTGCTAGTGCCCATTAATTTGCTATGTGGATATTACCTTACCACTTAGCATTTAAAAGTTACTTACACAAATGGGGTGAGTCACCCCTACATAGCCGCGAAGGGAAACGTTACGGCAACCAACTTTTCATACATTAATGTGCTCCACTTCTTTGAGCTCTATGCCAATTTTGGTGGCTCTATCTCTTATATTATCTAGTATTTTTCGAACAATGTTTAAAAAATTATTTTTTTTCAACGTGGCGTAGCTCACTTAATATTTACCACAGAATAGTGTTGGTTTATATACCCCACCTTATTTTCCATAACGAATCCCCTCCCGGACTTTGGCACATGAATTCTGGTCCACCCTGTATGTATATATTCCATCTTATTAAACCTACAAGAACTGTCTGTTCATCGTAGTTTTAGGTCCACTTGATTGCATTTAAATCTCATGGAGTAAAGTGAGTAAAATATAAAGTAAGCAAATTCAAGCCGCTAACATTATTATAATCGTACTGAACACAAAACTGCTTGAGTTATGAAACTAATATAACTTCTGCTGATGAAACATTTGAACTTAGCTTACACAGGTACATATATACAGAATGTCAATAAACACTTCTCACGTGTAGAGGAATTGAAAGTGTTAATGAATATATGTCCAAAAACGCACCTTTCTGCGCTACAGTTGGCATACATGACGTATGTTGATAGCGCGCTGGCAATCATGCTGCTGTGTCACAGTTGTTCCTACTCTCTGTGTGTTAGTGGCGTAGTGTGAGGCATAGTAACATGTCATGTACTGCTGTAATGATGCCCCACAGCAATATGATCCTACCCGCGCGCTATCAACCATACGTCATGTATTGCCAACTGTAGCGCAGAAACAGTGCGTTTTTGGTCCTATGTTCATGTGACACTTTTTGTTCCTCTGCACGTGAGGATTGTTTCCCTAGAATATAGACATGGAATTTTTCAACAGCCTGTATATATACGAGTCTAGGTTCCTGTTGTATAGACAAACCTATGCAATTTTGCAACTTTGCATACTTGACGGCTAATATGAACAATTAAGTATGATCTCTCGTAAATTCTGTTCCGTAAAACTTGAGTGAATTTATACAATTGTTAGGACACTTACTTCTGACATTTTAATTACGTCAGTCACAATGCGAGACAAAATTTACTCTATGTACTGTTGCATGCACAAGTCTTGTCCGTTCATGAATCGAAAAGGTCTTAGCTTAAAAAATAAACTATCGCAAAATTGTGTAGAAAACACACGGAACTGCTCACCGAAAACGCTGCAGTGCGTGGTCTCTCCATGGCATGACGTCATGCGTACAAGCGGACGAGATTTGGTTGTCCTGACAGTTTTCACCTTGCCTCCTCTAGCCTGGGTTTCGGCTACGCTCGAGTGACTTCGCCGCAGATGTGACGTCACAGCAGTCCCACCTGCAAGTACCCACGAGGGGGAAGAAATGCCAAGGTCACGGAAAAGATACTCAAACAAACAAATTATCCGACAGAAGAGACGTGAAAATTTCCATGACTTCAAGAGGAAACTTAAAAAGAGTATGTACGCACTGACAAAGTTACGTTTCTTCGTACTTCCAACCGTAACGACACGATGTACGAGCTAATGTAATAGTGAAAAGGGCATAATCTGCTGTCATATCGTCGGCTTAATGCTAACACTAGGTAACTAGTTAGCTGGAGAGATCCAATTGTAACGTTGAAAATTGATTTTATCATACACGTAGTTATTTGTTGAAATGCAAATTTGTGTTACACCAGTACTCCTAATTAACACATTTATTTATGTATACACATCAAAAGGAACAATCCTAAGGGTAGTGTAGACATCTGCTCATAACTTAAGCTTGCACTGAGCTGACGATATACACTGTTTACCATTGGATGGAGTTATGCAGAAGAGAATCAGAGAACCAATCCACAAATTAGTGGAGCTAAGAGACAAAGGCCATAGTCTACTGTGCCCATATAAACCTTGTAGAAACCACTTTTGCTGGCCTCTTTTTTTTTATTCAAATATTATGATTTAATATGTTTTTTCTAGAATACACTTCGTACATTCTTCAACTTGGAATGATTATCTCAAAATAAATAACATTGTGGATTGGTTCCGTTCTACGTAACTCCAGCCAATTTACAACATGAATGTTAGGTACCTGAAAAATTTAACACTTTTTATGAGGAGAGATAAATTACACACAGGAACTTCACGTTCGAATACACAAATCGCTTGCTTTTGAAAGGTTATCAATAAACTGATTCGACGATTCACACTTATTAATTTTCCTAGATCATCATCAATACACCTAACGATATGTGTAGGAAGGGAACCTGTCACTGAATTCCGCAAGTTTTGTTTTCTATGACTGTAACCCTCCCAAAACAAAGCGCCTTAAATTCAAATATGATTGCTATAAGCCACCCACAAAATAAAATCCTACCTGTTTGTGTGTGCAAAGTAAATAGTAACTTGAATGCTTAATGAAATATAATATAATACATCCTTCGTTATGAGTCCGTATAAAACCTATTGGGTGTCGAAATGTTAACGTAACGATACAATTTAACTGCATATGTAACCATAGAAAATGTTATATTTTTCTATTAGAAAAACATACATACAATATGTACTACGATGCCGTTATTTTACCAAGTGCTTTACTACGCTGTTTACTGAGAAATACGATGTGGAAGTTGACTGCATCGTGCCTAAATGGCGAGCCTCCCTAGATAGGCTGCGTTTGTTGTGTGTGAGGCAGGAGCGATAAGGTTGCCGGTGACCGACATGTGTAATGTATTATCGACTCTCCGTGCAAGCTACTCAGATGGCGTGCAGTACTTTACTATTGTCCTTTTTCCTATGGTGACCAGCGGTGTTCAAAGTCTAACGCTTGTTTCTGCAGTTGTGTTTTTCGAATCCGGTTGTTATTTGTACAGATAAGGCCGTCTTAAAAACCCACTTTTGGCCATTTTTTGGGGCCCGAAAACGATGTTTTAGTTAAACGTTCCGAATTTTTGAAACTATAGCGACATATTTTGAAGTGTGTGTTCTTTTCGTAGATATACAAATATAATGCGCCTTTAGTAAAAAAAAAAAAAAAAAAAAAAAAAAAAACTAATGCGACTTATTTTAAGCGCAGGTAGAGAAATCCCTTAACGCTGACAATTTTTCCGAGAAATCCTAGAATATATACACTAGCAGCACCTACTTTAAGCAAAACGCAACCTATATGTTTTATAGGAAAATTAATTAACTTACAGTTCGCACATGCTCATCACCAAGGTCACTACACTACTAATGTACAAGACAGATGCTAGTCATTAGCTCCCGTCATTTACAGAGCTTGCAACCAAGATGAGGGTTTGTGGTCTGACACAATCCAAGATATGAATTAGCAACCATCTTCATTACTTCTCTCCTGCCGTAATTTGTTCAAGTTATCACACGACATGGACAGTTCATGATTAAGTTTGCAATCCACTCAGCCTTTTCGACATTCCTTGCGAAACATTGACGTCTAATGATCATCTGCCGAATATATCGCTGGTTGATGCATGATTGTCTGGAATGCTCATCACGATCAAAGTTAGTCTTTTGTAACACCTGCGTTAATATAGCAAGCACAAACAGGTGAATATTAAAACAGGATGTCCCGTAAACAGGTTGCAATAATTACAGAGGTTGTAAAATGCATCAAAAGAAGGCATATCGGTCCTATTCAAATACCTGGTAAACGTAATATCTACCGAGTTATGGTGTACCTCACCCTACCGCCTATGAACACAACGTCCCTGAACTACTCGTCGCATGGACTCACACATTCTTTGGAACATCCCTGGTTGTTGCCGGATTGCGTCGCAGACGTGGAACACGCGTTCCCTCAGTGTGTCCACATCCAGTATGGGGACTGCATATTGGTAATTGTTCTTGTGTTGTGTTCGCACTTCATACACATGCAGAAACGTTATGCTGCATGGTCGCAAACGTCTCGCGTACGAATTTGTTACGTGCCAAAGAGCTCGGTGTTACGAACTAACACCACCAGGGGTGTAGCCAGAAAGGGGGATATCGGGATGTTATCACTCCGCTCCCCCCCCCCCTTCCCCCAACGAAATGAAAATAAACTGCTCGAAGATAAAATTAGCAGTTTAATATTTACAGTTTAAGGCTCAGTTTCAGTCACCATAATGAATTTTATTATTTTTCGCTTTTTTGGAATTCTAAGAAGAAAAATGTTGAATATGCGATTATACCTCGAATTCTATATACATTACGCTACAGTACAGACCTTGCGATTTAGCTATTAACATATAATTACGCCGCAATCTGTGTGGCAAATTTTTTATATCCATAATTTGCCCGACAAATTGCGACCTAATTATACATTACTTACTCTATTATCACACTTGTCCTGTAGCACAAAGTAGATAGAATTTGCGGTATAGTCACCGATTTAACATTTTCCTTCTCAGAATTCCAAAAAAATCGAAAAATAATAAAATTCAATATGGCGACTGAAACAGAGCCTTAAGGCCGCGGTTCACCTCCGTTTTCAACGTCTTTTATTATTTTTATATTTGTACCAGACATTTTTTTCTTATTTTAGACATAAATTGTGACTAAATCTTCCTCTTAGAAAATTTTTTTATCTCTCATAGTTTTTGCGTAATGAGTCGTAAACGTCAAAATTTGCACTTTACGGTTTTATGCACGCCACTAAAACCAACTAACATACAATTCCGAAAAAAATTCACAGTGTATAACAATGTTGTAGGCTATGATTAGACATATATAGAACAAAAAATAACATATTTTTGTATTTAATTAAAAATGCTGAATTTTTAAATGAAAATTCAAAAATGTCAATTTTTTTTTAAATACGAAACTATATATAGTTTTATTTAATATGTTTAAAATCGCAGCCTACAACATTGTTGTACACTGTGAATTTTTTTTCGGTTTGGTATGTTAGTCGGTTTTAATGGCGTGCATAAAACCGTAAAGTGCAAATTTTGACGCAAAAACTATAAGAGATAAAAAAATTTCCTAAGAGGAAGATTTAGTCACAATTTATGTCTAAAATAAGAAAAAAAAATGTCTGGTACAAATATAAAAATAATAAAAGGCGTTGAAAACTGAGGTGAACCGCCCCCTTAAGTACAAAAATCTGCTTAAATTGCATCACTTTGTACGTTGAAACCGAAATTTTTTCGAGGAAGGGTTCCCGGAACCCCGGCTTCATGACGTGTAATCTCTGTCCCCTTGTAACCCAGATAGCATGTAAGCTTGCGGCAAGCCTGCGATTGACTTGATTTAGGCTTGCCATTACAAGCCCTATTTGGTAAGTTTGATTCAAGCTTGAGTCAAGCCTATTTTATACAGTTGTATCCTGCCTTGTACGAGGCAAGCTTGCTACAAGCTTGCAGCAACCTTGAATCAAGATTTCTTGTAAGTTTGCTGCAGGCTTGTCGTGTGGACACTAGTTAGCTTGATTCAAGCTTGATTAAAGCTTATGGTTTGACATGACAAGCTTGATTCAAGCTTAAATCAAGCTTATTTTGCTATCAGGAAATGTTGTCAAAATGCTCAAGCGAATGTTCTGATTACGCCGCTGAACACCACAACTAGGTAGATATTACGTTAACGGTCTATGTGTATAGGACCGATATGTCTTCTTCTGATGCATACTACATCCTCTGTAATTATTGGAACCTGTTTACGAGACATCCTGTACATAGAGCCACAGATTTTTGATGGAAATAACTTTGCACCAACTTATTTCAATGCCGTAAGTGCACATCTGCAGCTCTGCTTCATGGTTATTGGTAGAATGTTTTATTTTTGCCACAGGTGTAGCTCATTTGTCTGCGCCAGTCAGAACTCGGTTACTGCGACACCACACGTCTGTGATTACACTCTAAATCTGAATTAGTGAATATTCACTGATTCACGCTGATGGATGGAGCAGTTTCAACAATTTGAGTCAGTGAAAGTAGTCACTGTTTAATTTGTGAATTTTCACTGATTTCCTCACAAGTGAATCAGTGAATATTCACAGGTTTTTCCAGTTTTCAAAGAACAGTTTTCACTTACTGAATCAGAGAAAATTACTGGAAAATCAGTGGACATTCACTAATTAACTTGTGGAATGTAGGCACTCTTTATTGGAATCTGTGAATAATCACCGATTTCACAGTGGTTTCTCACTGATTCAATTTGTTAAAATAGCTCCATCCATTGGCGTGAATCAGTGAATATTCACTAATTCAGATTTAGAGTGAAGCAGGTAGAACCCCCAAGACACAGAGTTAAAACATCCAATCATCGACATTGCAACAAGAGCTGCCTACGTGCATATTAGGCATTGAAACAAATTGGTGCTAAATTCTTTTAATTAAATATCAGAGACACTATTTATATACGACCCGTTCCGTTGTAGTTTACACGGCCTGTCTTAGCGGGTCGTAGATGTTTGCATTTAAGCCATTGCTCTTCTGTTTCTATTATTTTAGCGATAGTAATATTTTACGCCTAAACGAGAGCAGTCATCAAAAACCTGGTTGGCAGTTGTGTTTAAGACCTCGCTCTTTAGTTTTGCAATGGTTCCGAAAAAAAAAAAAATTTAACGCAAATCAATACATACATAAAAAATTCATTCTGGCAGTTTTAACACTTATATATCACCGTTTGTACATGAATTTTTCTGTTGCAGTACGCCAAACGGATTTTTTTCCCCCTGAAATATCACGTACTTTGTCGTCAAAATAAGCCAAAATGAAGCATACAAATATTTTGCTAGCTAACGATATATTATTTTTAAAAAAACATACTGGCGAAATTGTGTATCGTGTGGCTGTACACAGTCTCAAATTTTTTCCAAAGCATTTGGTTAAAAAGTATTTTAAGTTATTTGCAATTGTTTGAAATAAACGTAAGTTCATGGCCTTAAAATCGTCTTTTCCATGTTGGCTAACTTCTTCGAGGCAGTAAATACTATGGATTTAGCTAATTTTTTAACTAACAAAATTCTGGTTAATTGACTTTTTTTAAAGTCGAAACTGTATAATTTCTTGGTTTTAAAAAATTAGCTATCGTGGCAAAAATCACTTTAAACAAAACTGCCTAACAGGTTTTTGATATCTGCTCTCGTTTAAGCTTAAAAAAATAATTATTATTGCAAAAACTGCAAAAATAAGATAGCATGGCCTTAACTGCAATGCTGCCGTGCGTGTAAAACGAATACAAGCACTTTCAACCTTAAAGTCTATTTAATTTAGGAGCGCTCTGAAACTAAAAAATCGCAATTTTATAGATGTACCACACATTGTTGTACACTTACACATTAAATTAATCGTAATTTCCCACAAAAATGTTTATTCGGTTCCATAGCTTTCATACAAGCTCATCCGAAGTAAAAAAAAAACTATTCAAATGATACAAATGAAATAATTTAGAGTGAAAGTAAATAAATAACGCTACAGAATAGCACCTTTGTAATTTCACGTAAGAATTATTTTTTTCAAAGTATAGGGTATTTAAATATATACAAAAATGTAGGTATATCCAAGACTTATTTTAAACAAATTCAAACCATTTTTACTTGAAATTACAAAAGTGTCAGTTTGTAGCTTAATTCATTTACTTTCACTCTAAATTATTTCAGTTGTATAGTTTGAATAGTTTCTACTTTGGATAACTAGCGAAAAAAGTCAAATCGTTACTTATGAGCTTGTACGAAAACTTTGGAACAGAAAAATAATTTATTTGTGGGAAATTACTACAAATGTAATGTGTAAGAGCCGAACAATATTGGGTACAATTGTAAAATTACGAATTTTTCGGTGCAAAGCGCCATTTACGAGTACAAAATGTCGCACCAAAAAACAGCCATATTTGGTAATACAGCTCGTTACTCGAAGTAGCCAATATGAGAACAGTAGAGAAGATGTATCGTTCGAAACTGCACATGAAACTGCAAGCATAAAAAAAGTATTGAACACTGACGCTGAATGGTTATATTACATCAAGAACACAGTTACTTTGACTGTTCCTAGATGTCAGTAACCTGCCCAAAGATGTAAACAACCATACATGAGCAGGATCTATTAGACGAAGGGCGTACCACAGCCTGTCAGTTCCATTCATTACACCACGTGATGTAATACTTGTTTTGGTGTGTATAGTTTTCTTAGGGCGAGAAGAGAACGCGATCTGAACTTGTTCGGAGTTCGTATGACCGCAGCCTTTCCACTGTTACTTCCATGATTGAACGGAGCCTGTTTTGATACGTCTTTGATGACTGCCAACTAGTAGCAAATTTTACTCGGAACTTGAATCACTGAGAAATCAACCACTTCGGTGAAATACCAGTCGTTTCGGACATATATGAGCAACTGAAGTTAGTGAAGTTAGTGAACGTTTCGTTAACTAAATGATACTGATTTAAAAGTGATTTCCACTGACTCTCAGTGAATTTCATCTGATTCTCAGTGAATTTCATCTGATTCTCAGTAAATTCTACAAGCAGCCGTCAGGCAGAAACTCATTGTCAACTGGAATTTCAGTAATAAACATTTCACTTGATCGTTGTAACTACAAATTTGGGTTAGAGTGTAGAAACAATTCGTGGCGCAAACACGTTCTACCAGTTGGTTCTACCCGCCGCTAGACGCCATGCTTCAAGCAGTTTTCATACGAACCATGTATCCTTCCGCCAAACGTCATCAATAACATTACCAGGCTGACAGCCGCACTGCAAGCCGACGTACATTGTTCATCCGCAGCCAGTGACTACGTCACCCAGTGGCGTAGTTACTGGGGAAGACACGGGTGACGTGCCACCCCCCCCCCTCCAGAGTCCACCCTCCCAAGGGCAGCCAACCCTTTGTGAAATAGTGTAGTGTAAAAACAAACCTATTTTCCACAAGTCCTGCAAATTGTTATTATTTTATGCTTGCGCCTCAGTGCGCAATGTAAATTAATCCGATAAATTCACATAGTTAGAAATTTCAAAAGTGGAAGTTTAGGAAGTTCATTCTAGCCCTTCCTTTAGTAAATTTCGTACGAAAAAAATATACATTTTTGTTGGCACAATTTCAGAAGAGTGTTTCTGTTACGAATATTCTAATTCAGCAGTAAAGTTACGTTTTTCAGGGTATATCGAACTTGAGCTTGTCCCCTCCCAAAATTAAATTCTAGCTACGCCACTGAAGTCACATGTAATATATGCCACATGTAATTACATATTTTATTTCATTTTCTGAAAATGAATACATTATTTACACATTCCATTAAACGATTTTCAATATTTTAGCAGCTGTTCATAATAAACAGAAGAACTATTTCTACGACATCAATGCCAACCTAACCATCCTCCAACTATCGTATAACATACGTGTTCAACTCACTTTTAAAATAATTATTGCGAACAATTTTCATACTCGCGGACGCGTAAGAATAATAAATAAATGTATTTATTCATCTCGTCACACTACTTTTTCATTTGCTCACATAGTTGAACGGTAATAACGGAAGTATTCCTAGTAATTTTTTCCAACAGTTCGTTTCTAAAAGTATGAACTTACCGTACGGCGGGTATATAAGCCTATGGGTAGTCGATTGTGGCCAGTGTGTGTATAGTACTGAGAAATCCAAGCTAAATCCGTGAAATCCATGCACTTCTACTGTGGCTTCTCGACTGGAAATGGCTAATCAGTTCGAATCTTGTCATCTGTCTTTTTGTGCATTCATCACTCTTGAGTCTGAATCCCATTGACTGTCCCGTCATATTAGAATTCCCCCATATTTATACTTAGGTACAGACATCACAGTCTAACATTTAATGACCTTCAGTGCTATGCTATCGTACGCACGATTGAAGCAGGAACCAATCACACAGTCGAGGACACACTCTAAAAAATAGTTTGTAAATTTGCCACACGTGCGTAGGAACTCTTAAGAACGTAGGTATAGGCTGTTCACTACAAAACTGAGCACTCACCAAAACCTACAATCAATAAGAAATATATTTTATTGGGACCGTATATGTTTAATTCTGACCACAGTGAAACGCGTACTCTGGATTTTAGATACTTGGAAGTTTTCATATCATAACTACTTAAAGTGGCTGTAAAACAGCTGAAAGAAAAAATTAAGCAGTGCTCCTTTATCGTGAACTGCGTATATGGTAGAATAGTTTCCCAGACATCCATGGTAGCACTCATAAACTTTTAAGTAAAACAGTCAAATGTATACTAAAGTTAGCAGACTTGTATTGTAATAGTTATAAAAGTTTGCATATTTACAAGGCAGAAGTATGGTAACCGTCCCATACTGTGTTTAGGTTAATTACTTCCTAAACATTATAGCAAGTTTTTTTTACAGTGCAGAATGAACTCACGATTTATGGTTAAGAGTCATTTCGTAGGTTGCTGAGCCTGCGAAATTTACGGTACCGTAAATATGATGTTCACAAAGGGTTATGCTCTATGGACATATAAAATAATGCCACATTACAACTGGGAATATTTTAACACAACACTAAAACTTCCTAAAATGTTTAGGAAGTTATTATTCCAGCTCAGTATGGGACAGTTACCATACTTCTGTCTTGCAAATACGCAAACGTTTACAATTGTTACAATACAAGTCTGGTATCTTCAGTATACATTCGACTGTTGTATAAAAAGTTTGGGAGTGCTACCATGGATGTCTGGGAAACTATTCTACAATATCTACTTTCTTAGCGCTCCTATACGCACGTCTGGTAAATTTACAAACTATTTTTTAGAGTGAACATTTTAAACGTTATTCTGTAATACACCACGTTGGAAATTTTCGTATATGTTTGTCCCGTAGTTTGTTGTAGTGTGTTAAGCCCTATTTATTTTATTTTCTTGCAAGAAACTATTTAACTTATTCCTAATACGTTTATCTAAGAACATAATGCAAACTTCAAAATCCGCTTTTATAACTCTAAAAACGCAGCTAATGTATTATAAACGTTTCTGGGGCAAAAAAAAAAACAGATTTTTTTTGTAAACACAAAAAAAATACCACTCGGATTTTTAAGATACAAAACTAGAAGTATTTTGTCTGTACACACATTTTAAATCATTAATAATATTTGTCAGCCTACTGGCGTTTTGGAAATATAATATTCTGAGGACGTATCGTTTCAATCCATGAAAGAGAGATACGCAGAGAATCAGCAGCGAACTTTAAAAAAGATGTATAATCTACAAAGCACAGTTTTTAGGTCATTAGCACGTGTTTACATCTACAACGGGGAAGCTATACGTTGTACAAAAACACAGAATACTGTTATATTTCTATGCACGTGAGCTACATGGAATGTCTCGCCCACTTATGAATCGCCTTGCAGAAAAGTGGTTCTGACCTGCCAAGAACCCGACCGTTGAAAACATTCTTCGTCTGCCGGGTGAAAGGGGGAAGACAGTTCATCCTTGAGTGATCCCGTACTTAAAAATGCTCGACCTGCAATTACGCCGTCCCTGGTTTGGTTCCCGGGAAAGGATAACGCCTTCAAGCGACGGGCAGAATAACGGCTAAGTAGTTCCGTTTGCTGCTCTCGTCGGTGACGCAAGGCGTGAAAAGAACAAGCGCCTATAGGCTAAACGCCCATTAAATTTTCAACTCTAATCGTTTGAAAACTGATCCGAGTAAAGATTACTTGCGTCCAATACGTTAACCAAGCGTGCATTCATAGCCTAGCTAAGGTAATGACCAGGCCTCGTAACTAGGGAAGTTAAATCGATTTCATAAGGGGCCTCCCTAAATAGGCTACGTTTGCATGTGTGTATGTGAGGCAGGAGCGGTAAGGTTGCCGTTGACAGACATATGTAATATATTATCGCCTCTCCGCGCAAGCCACTCAGCTAGCGTGTAGTGCTTTACTATTATACTTTTATCTTGGGTCTTTAAGCGATGACCAAATGATTTTTCTTTTGAACAACATAATTCAAAGTCTAACGCTTGTTTCTATAGTTGTATTTTTCCAGATACCGTAGTCTGGAAAAGCCATTTTTGAGGGGGCCGAAAATTAGAATTTTAAAAACTACAGTGACATAGGCCTACTTTCAAGTGTGTGTTTTTTTTCGTAGATACACAAATAAAATAAGCGTTAAATAGTTTCATCACAACAAGAATAGTCGTTAACTCTCACTGCAACGCGTTTGAAGCGCTGCTAAGGAGGCCCGTTAAAAGTGAGCGATAGTCGCCATCTTCAATATTTGTATTTTGCATCACAACTTTTCTTTTGGGTACATTTTTGGAACTTTAACCGAACAACGGAATAGAATACATAGGTGAGGAGTGACATGAGGTGAGTATGGAGCAGCGCCGGAATGAAAGGGTGGGAAAACGGGAGATCCCCGAGAAAATCCGCCGACCGGCGGCACCGTCAGCACGATTCCCACATGCAGAAATTCGGGGACCGACCCCGCCGGGAATCGAACCCGGATCGCTTCGGTGGGAGACGAATGGTCTGACCATTCGGCCACCGTGGTACCCTGTAACAACAGTAATGGAAAATAAAGATTTATGGTGTCTAAAATTCTATCAATACGTCCTATTCTAATCCGTAGTTGGGTTAACGTTCCAAAAATTTATCCAGAACAAAAGTTATGACAAAATACAAAAATTCAAGACGGCGACTATCGCTCACCCTGGAACGAAGATTGCTGAAGTCCGGCGTCTTCCGCGAAAATAAAGTTTTCGTTGTTGAACATTGGAGTTAGGACACTCTTATTATATGCTCCCTGGTAAGAACTACCACCTCGCCCTCCACCGGGACATTGTGCTACCCCACTGTGCCATGGTTGAAGCCAGCCCCCTCCCAATCAAATACGGAAATAAAGTAAAATACAGCCTCCCCCCACACCATTTTTCTCTACTAGAAACTTCACTCCTCCAGAAGCCGCTGCGGCAGAATGGTTAGGCCATTTTTTGCCTCGCACCAAGGCGATCCGGGTTCGATTCTCAGCGGGGTCGGTTCCCGGATTTTCGCATAAGAGAATCGTGCCGGACGATGCCGCCGGTCGGCGGGTTTTCTCGGGGATCTCCCGCTTTCCCCGCCCCTTCATTCCGGTGCTGCTCCATACTCACCTCATATCACTCATCGCCAGCGCTAAAGACCTCGATGTTAAGTGCTGACCAAAATTTCTCACTCACTGATTAACCGCTCCGCTAATAAAGAAACATGCGGACCTTCCTCTGTTTCCAGTAGCTATCTATATTTAATGCACGTAACTGCTGAGTTGTTACACTCCTATTCTGTCGAGATGGTTTTTACGGTGTCTATGCCGGCTTTTCCAGCTTTTTTTAGTTATAGGTTTAGGTACACTTAGCGAGGTAGGAATGGCACCAATTGCGGCCAAGGCTGTCCAATCCCTCTCTGCCGCAATGCATGTCCCTTGCACGAACTCTGGGGCTCAGCCCTGAGACTCACTTAGGTCCCGTTCCTCCCCCGGACCTTCACCATTACACAGTAGATTAGGGTAGGTTAGGAAAAAAAATTGTCGAACACGATTGCTGCAATGAGGTGGTTTTCCATCTTGCTGAAGAAAAAAAACCCTTTCCCGCTTCAATGTCACTGTACTAACCGATTTCGTTTCAATTAACAAAATCACGCACTGTGCCTTCTGCTGCGGCGTAGCCATTGTATCTGCCAGTCCTAGAATGATGTGTAACCGTCGTCAAGGCCAGGTCGTGCAAGCCTGACAACCTCTGATAAACACATTCCACTACACAAAACTGTCAAATGTCTTGCAAACGCTCCATGCGACGGAACTAGTCTACCTCACTTACAAAATTTACTATAACCAATTCAAACACCGGAGTTACTTTATAAACAGCCAGTGTATTAGGGGGCAAGTTCGGCAAGAGAAAGTTTCCGCCTTTACTTGCACTGCTGTCCGCAAGGAGTTACTATTTACATAAACACAGCACAGTAAGTAACAGCCTGTGTAGATTTCACTGTACTGAAAAGTTAAGGGGTTTGGAAAGGTACGATGTCAAGCGGACGACTGGAATATTCAATCGTCAAGTAAATCCGAACTACTAATCAAAGAGATTTTTTCGCCAATCAGATATTTTATCAGCGGACGTTTATTTATATAGCACTATGCTTTACTTTAGAATAAATAACTAAGAACTGTTTTTTAGAAAAATAAGTGCTTGAAATTACGAAGTAAACAAAAACGGAAAAGTGTAATTTTTATAATTTTTCTATAATAATACCTAGGCCTCTATACTAACCGAATTTTAAAAAATACTCGCGTTTTGACTTGAAAATATTTTTACTATCCGAAAATCTCTGCGCGAGAGGTTTACGGATGTTAATATTATTTTCAAATGTAAACGCGAGTATTTTTTAAATTTGGTTATTATAGAAGCCTAGGTATTGTTATATTAAAATTATAAAAATAACAGCTTCTCATTTTTTTTATAGAGTTTGTGGTTTCTAGCCCATATTTGTCAAAAAAACAGTTCTTGAATATTTATTCGAAAGTAAAGTATAGTGCTGCAATAATAAACACCCGCTGATTAAATATCTACTCAGCAAGAAAATCGCATCGAATTTTGATGATTTTATTGATTATAGAGTATTTCAGTAATCCGCTTGATATCGTACCTTTCCATACCCCTTAATGATGCCACGAGAATTTTTCCTTTATTATTTATGACAAAACGGTCTCTGAAAGTGCTTACTTTACCTTGAATAGCCTACCTCTGTGAGCGTACTAGCACGCCAAGGTCGACTAAGTGTCTGGACCTGGATCGTCTGGCAGTCGTGACCTAGGAAACAATTTGAGCGGGAAATATACCGCCCTTGAGCAGTGCGAGAGAACGCGGTCAATAACGGGGTTCGTAAGTGACGTCTCCGGTTCATGCCACGTCTCCCGAGTCCATCGTAAGTCGACTATGAAAATTCACTCGCTGGAGTAGGGTAGGTTACCTCAGTCACGTGACCAGCTTTTGTCGATTACCACGACTTAATAACCGCTTGCAATGCTATTCAAGTTTTTAAAATGACGGCAATCCAAAAAATTCTACGTATTTTCTACATGATAAATATTTTGCTAAACGCTACATCCACAGAGCATTGTTTAATATTGGTTTTAGTATTTGACAGAAATGCCATCAGTTGAAATTTCGAATACTGGTAGACTTACCTAGGGTGAAATTTCAAACACCAGAAAAACTAGCAATTTCGACTGACATATCTTACTCTAGTGGATATTCATAGCTCATATAGAGGAAGGCAAAGTAAACTTCTTACCTGGATTGGAAAAAGTCACTTGTACGACCTCGTCATTTCACCGAACTTATTTCGTACTCCTACCCCTACTCCCTCCACTAACCACTCTGCACACCTCCTCTAAAATGTTCTGTCAACTGCCGAGGTCGTAGAACTCCCTACACTTCTTACCTTCTACAAAACCATACGCACCGCCTGTTGGCATCCCTTTACCCTGTCCATAAACCATATGCACCGTCCATTGGTGCATGTGTATCGTTCCTCCCATTGGCTACCACGAGAAGTGACGAGTTCGTACACCAGACATAAAGCCGAAACCCTATTGGCCATAGCGTCCAACACTCGTTACCGCCCCGCACAATCCCCAGCGTAGTGGGGAGAGGAAAATATGTTCCGTCAACTGACGGGGCTGTAGAACTGACATAGCCCCACCTGGATTGTCAAGGAGAAATACTGTTCAAAGACACTTTTGGAAACACAACCCACTGGAGTAGAGTGGGTTGTCAGTCACGTGACCAGGCATTGTCGATCGCCAGGATCTTTATGAACGCTAGAGGCCGTGGTTGCCGCTGTGACTAGAGCACTCGCATCCCACCACGACGATCCGGGTTTGATTCCCGGAAGGAATCGCTCATAACGATGCAGCTGATCGGTGGGTTTTCTCAGGGATCTTCTGGTTTCCCACACTATCCCGGCGCTGCTCCATACATCATGTCACCCCTCACCAGCGCTGAAGACGTTAAGTGCTGATCAAAATCTTTTCAATCTGAATTGATGAACCCCTGCAAGCTATTCAAGGTTTTAAGATGGTGGACATAAAGAAAAGCGCACATATTTTCTACGAAGTAAATATTTTGATAAATGCTACGCCCGCAGTGCATTTTTAACACATTGTCAAGGAGACCGGTGAATTTCGCGTTATTTTCTGACAGCAGACTAGGCTGCTGCAGACTATTGCTCGCTCGCTCGCGTCTTCAATTGTATTGCCGTGGATTGCAGCGGGAACGCTTTTAGCCAAGTAATTAGAGATTATGGTTTATCACGGGAAAACCTGACTGTTGCTGGATTTCAACGCACGTTCAGCTTATGAAAATATTACTGGTTTTCGCTTGTACTTGGAACTGTTACCTTATTTGACTGAGCCAATAAGAATCCCGATATTGTAATTTTTGATGCATGTTATTGGTCTACAGACAGATACGTTGTGTCAGACGTATATCACCCAAACATACATGTTGCGAGAAACTACAGCGTTTTCAAGGGTATGTTAGCACACAGCATTTTCGGGATATACCATCACCTCTAACTATGATTTTCATTGTAGAATGACATCTTGCATGTAAAGTAGGTAAATACACAAATGACATCACATGAGGACTGGTAGCTAATGATACCACACATGGTGTTCTACGGTTGTGCAGGTCAACGAAGGGTAGTCCATTTTCAAATAATAACGCGATTTTTTTATGTCTCTTGCACGGCCGTAGAATAACAGGTCTGGACACTCGCCTGGAAACTTGACCCCCTTGTTGTTTGGCTGCAGTTCACCAAGTTACCGAGAGTGTTGTGCGTCTTTGGCACTGCAATCAGGGCGGTCCGGCTCAAACTCCGCCCGCTTTCCTCTCACAAAGATAAACAATTTATCAAAGCGTATTTTTTTTTTCAATTTATGAAATACTTCCTCCGCTCACAATCCTAAAGCATGGCTCCAGAAATTTTTATTTACTTCATAACGCAAACGCTTAAAAAAAAAAGCAGAGCACGTGGTCTCAATTCGGCTACATGTCATATCCAATAAACTTGCGTTGTGTAGACCGAGGTGTACTGGGTAATACGTTTCTCACCTGCACTGCTTGACAAACCTATGTATAGCCCCGGGTAGGGGAGGTAAGAGCGCTAGTGTTTCCAGGTCGCCGTGTGAAGACAATGGAGGCCCTCCCTGTACACTCCATTCATACTATAAGCGACCATCTGTAGTAGGCCTAATAGGTCTGCGCAATAATATACCTTGTAGATGCGCGGTGCAAAACTTCACGACCTGGATAACAACTGACTACACACTGGTTGTCACTTTTCAGCTGACGAGACTGTACGCACTGCTTGTCGCGACGGCCAGGCTACTTGCTCGCTATTGGCTGGGAGGCATAGTTTGGCGAAGGAGGGAGGGGTATATCAGAAGTTCACATATTTTTCGAGGACACACTTAGGTTTGTCGAGCAGTACGTGCCATTACTAGTCTAATAGATCCATACACAATTCAGTTTTGCGTGTAGTCACTGCTTAACACCGCATGCCTTGGAACACGACCACAATACGCCACTACGTACGATATGTATTTATTTATCGTGCAGGTAAATGTAAAAAAGTAAAATGTGTTAAGTTTTCAACTGTGCAACCGCCTTTACCCGACCTACAGGAAAATTATTTCCATTTCCATAAACTGCACTTACAGTGTGTTGAGATGTAATTACAGGACCGGCAGTTCCTCAGGGACGCTGGGTGTTGCTTTGCTGCCCCGACATTTACTTACTACGGAGGTTCTACACGACCATGATCGCTGGATCGTCACGCAGAGGCGGCCACGAGGAAATATTCCAAGTCGGATGGGATACACGCCCACGTCATTATCCGAAATTTGAGAGGGGAACCTGTAACAAATTGAAGAAGGTCGCCCCATCGACAACAGCTCCTCCGAGCGTAAGATTTCCGCCCGCCTGCGGCTGTTTCCCGCGATAGGTGGCCTGCGAACAAATGGGCACTAAGAACAACATTTGATAACTCCCCTCCAGTCCCATCACCTCTATGTGCAAGGACAACGATGTCTATACCTGCCGTACGGTAAGTTGAGGCTTTTAGAAACGAACTGTTGAAAGAAATATATTAGGAATACTACCGTTATTACCATACAACTATGTAAGCAAACGAAAAAAAAATAATACGTTAAGATAAATAAATACATTTATTTATTATTGTTACGCGTCCGCGAGTAATAAAATTTTTCGTAATAATTATTTTAAAAGTGAGTTAAACACGAGTGATACACGACAGTTGGAGGATGGTTGGGTTGGCATTGATGTCGTAGAAATAGTTTTTCGCCCGCGTGTACTATAGAAAAGAGTAACTAACTTTAAACTATGTATTAATTGATGGTGTTACTATACTCTCTGTATTTGTGAATTGTCTTATATTTACATACGCAAACTTTCAAGAATGTCGATTTCTCGTCATGTTAGCTTCATTATCTCCAAAAAATTATTTTACAACTTTTTACCCTCTTAAATTTCAAGTTCTGTTTTTAGATATTTACGTAAGCTTCATTTTAAAGTGAAAACCGCCTCGATATCTCAAATGGTTCAGAGATACAGCTGATTAATTAAAAAACGTTTAATTTTTTTACCGGCTTTCAAGAACGAATTTTGAAAAGCCCTTAAGCACCATTCTGATGCAAATATCATCTCGATTTCTTAAGTGGTTTAAGAGAAGTACAGGATTTATTGAAAATACATTTAACGTCTGTTCACCCCTTAAATTCCGAATTTCAAAAAATTGTTAAATATCATTTGCTAAGGCAATGTTTAAAAGTAAAAATATTAACAATATATCATCAGGTGAGAGTTATCGAGAATTTCGCGAAAACACGTTTTGTCCCTTTTCACCCTTTTAATATTCGATTTTCGAAAAATTATTCGTTAGTGGGTGCCTACGCCGTGTGGGGAAGCTACGCTGAAAATTTTACGCTTCTAGGTCCAGCGGTTTGGGAAGTGCGTTGGTGAGTTCATTTTATATAAAGGGATAGCGGCTGAAATATTGAAAATCGTTTAATGGAATATGTATGTAATGTGATTATTTTCATGAAATGAAATAAAATATATATTTACATTTAGTATATATTACAATTTGTTAAAGGTGACGTAGTTAGGTTAATGGCGGCGGATGAACAATGTACGTCGGCTTGCAATGCAGCCGTCAGTCTGGCAATGTTATTGTTTACGTTTGGCGGAAGGATACATAGTTGGTGTGAAAACAGATCCAAGCTAGAAACAGGCTTCCAGAAAGTATCAACTTACCGTACGGCGTGTATAGACAAGAGGCCCGTGTGCCATTTCAGACCATTTCATTTCCACAGATGCAGCCGCCACCCTGTAGCTGTACGTGGACTGTACGTAACGGATTAAATATGACGTACGTATGAGTGTACACACGATGTTGCAAAAATTGGCTGTCATTATTTCGGAGATTAGATAAGAAGATGGCTAGAGAACAAACCTTGCTAAGGTGGCAGTCAACTTGGAAAACTTCAGAAAAGGGGAGAGTTACATTCGAGCTTTTTCCTGACGTGGAAGACAGGATGAAGCGAAACTGGATAACAGTAAACCACTACAGCGCACAACTCATGACAGGACATGGCAACTTCAAGGCTAAGTTGTACAGCATGAAACTGGTGGATTCACCTTTGTGTGATGTTTGTGGGACAGACGACACGATGGAGCATGTAGTATTGGAATGTCCCAAGACCGAAGACATCAGAGAGGAATTCAAGGCACAACTACAAGACTACGGGATAGTTAATGTAGACCTGAAAGCTATACTGGCAAACAAAGACATTTTTGAGAAGTGGAACAGCTTTGCTACAAAGATTGGGAAACGACTCGATGATTTCGACCAGTGGCTAAGACGACTGGAGCAGGAGTAAAAGGCAGTGAAGGTGCTAGAAAGATTAGGCTCCGATGACCCATAAGGTGCCGCCTGGGTAAAGGCCTACTTAAAACTGGGTCTGAGTGAACACTGATTGGCGAGGAGGGCAAGTTTTAAATGGATTACCGGCAGAAAGCCGTGTTTAGTAATTTATGCTAGCACAGGCACAAAATCATCAAGAGGAGTCGCAAGAAAAGAAGAGGACATGTGCCGTGCATTGATTCACTCGTCCGAGTACAGTTTCAATGCGGGTGGAAGGAGGCCGTGCTGACCTTCGGGCCTAAAACTTGTCAGTATTTCGGAGGAGCAATCCTCCCATGTAGAGGAACAAAAAATATTGTGTGAACATTGATTCAAAAATGCATAGTTTCTGCACTAAGTACACAGTGCATGTTGTACAGTGGATAACGTGCGGGGTGGATCGTTTTAATGTGGAATGCCACTGCAGATATTGGCTGGGACAGGAGTATTTCGCGAGTTAAATGAACTGCATGTTATAATCCACTATCCTGTGTACACTCGAGCACCGTATATTAGTTGATTATCTGCTGTCACAGTGAGGAGTGAGAAATGAACAAATGGTCAGGGCTTGAGTATACACAGGATAGTCGATTCTAACATGCAGGTCATTCATCTAGCAAAGTATTCCTTTTTCTAATGGACGACTTGAAAAGAGGCGGAGCTTCAGTCAGGTGTGGGATACAATTCCTATCTCCATGGATACCGCAGCCGAACATAACCTCCATTTAACTGTTTGGCTTCACATGTCCCGGATGAGATGTACGTCAAGAAAATTGATTATTTGTTTGGAATTTGCCGTTTTTTCAGGTAAACATTAATCTTATGTATTTGCGTATCTTAACCATGAAGTAGAAACTACTATTTTTTTACCCTTGCGTGCTAATCTACGAATGCGCAACATTTTTGCTTTCTGCAATTACCAACTAACAAATCAGCATGTTTGTAAACAAGCTTTGTTTCCCACAGTACTTTTCCCCTGCGGTGACGTCAGGGGGCGTGTACTTCAAGTCGTCCATTATTGGTAGTTAAATACCAGACGAGTCGTATTTAATTGGACAGTAGGCATTGTCGGATAACACGGTTCAGTCCACGAGAGATCTGTAGTACAGTTTATATACAGGATGCAACGAAATAATTAGCCCAAATTCCAGAAGTTGATTTCTCACGTAAAAGTAAGCAGACATAATAAAGGACACTTTCAGGACAAGTAAATATTAAGGAAGGTATACCTTTCCCTTTCACAATAGTAACATAGGTGCCTGACCTAATATACCATAACATGACTGCCTTGAGGTATTGTGAACATTTCATGTCTATTCGAGCAGTAAATCATAAGAAACAAAAGCTTGCAAAAAATTTAAGTGCATTTAAAACATTATTAAAAATGCATATTTTTTAAAAAACAATATTATTATTTACAAAAATGAACTGTTCTGTTGTTGACTGAGCAACAGCAAGATTATAAAGGCCGCAATCCTAATATTTACTGAAAGCGGCGAGATGATTGGAGAGTATATATCTTATTAGGAACACTAATTTTCAGTCAATCTACGGAGCACCGCAACATAAAGGAACGCTATACAACAGCAATCCTTAGTTGAAATTATGATCCTGGGAAACTAATGGTTATGCCCAAAGCAATAATCAGGATGATTGCAAAGTCCATGAAACATTTTAAAAATAAGTATAGGTGACTTAACATAACATAAAAAATGTACAATTTTTTTTAAAGAGGTGCCGGCAAGTTAGTTTGAAAAATTGTCGACAGCGACGCCACTGATTGTGGTTACTGAAAATGGCAGCGGACCAGGCGTGGAAGTATTTTGTTACCATGTTGTCAATTGGAAACTAACAGCAGGGATTTCATCTTTGAACGAGAAGGCGTCCCTCGACATGTGTACGAGATAGCCTGAACGCGACGTTGCCACACTGCTGGATACGATGTGAAGCGGCCGCTGACCTGGCAACACTCGAGTGGCCACCACGGTCACCGGATGACATGCTTTGCAATGTTTTCCTGTGAGGTTACGTCAAGAATAGCGTTTATGTTCCACCTCTACCACAGACCCTTGAAGACTTGCAACACCGTCTCTCTTGATATGCTGGGTCTCGTATGGTCGGAATTGTGTTGTGTGACGAAGGTTGGACTTGCAGAACATTAATAAACTAAACACTTTTTAAAAAAATCCTGGAGCAAATTTTTTTCGAATGTTTTGTGGACTTCATAATTACCCTACATATCATTTCCGAATCAACTGATACGGGATAAAGGAAAAGGCAATAGTTATTTGTCATATATAATACCCCGAAACGCATGTCAAATTGCTGTATCCACAAATAGTAATAACCAGGGTAAAATTTGTCCGATGCAGTTTCGTCAAACGGTCCCGCCATATTGCATCGTGTGCTACGTACTTCTAAGGTTAATTCTACTACAGGTTAGAAAGAAAATGTGTTTACTTATGGGAGAGTTTGGCATAGGGAAATATTCTGCCGCTAGTTTCACTGTTGTCGCTAACGGATATAGTAAAATACAAAACCATGTTCAAATCAAATTTAACTATCGGGAAAGAGAGAAGTAATTTAATATTAAAGTGAAATAAAATTCGCGTTTTGAATTACCAACTTCATGTAACTTAAAATTCCCGAACGATGTGTGATTGGTTAGTTTGCACCTCTTACAGATACCAGCGCACAAGCGGCAGAAATTGTCCTTTTCCAAACTGTTAACATTGATATTTCAAACTTGTAGTCGAATTAACATTATAGACTGTTCACCATAAACTGAGCAGGCAGCGGAACTTGGAATTAATTAAAAACATGTTTCATTGGGCCAATATATGTTCACTTTTGAGTGTGCTGAAAAGTTTACCCGGGTTTTTAGTTACATGGAAGTTTTCATATTAAAAATAGTAAATATGGCTGCAAAATGGCCGAAATAAAACTGAATGCAGTGCTCACTTTATCGTGAACGGCCTATAGTACTGCAAATCAGCACTCTCGGGCATTATCCAGTTACTTGCGCCGATGAGACATTTAAAGGTAACTAACACCGTTCCTTACAACTCTGCTTGAAATAAAAACAGACAGCCCTAATCCAACCTCATTCAAAGACCTGCACATTTAACACACTACCATGTCGTAGTGCCCCGCAATTGTACGAATCTTATTCCACATGTGATAAAACATGTTTTAAGGGGAATGGAAAGGTAAGTAAGATGTTTAGCGAACAACTGGAATACTCAACCGTCAATAAAATTTAAATCACTCATCATAATTCTACGTAAATTTTTTTTGCCGAGTAGATATTCTATTAGCGAAAGTTTATTTACATAGCACTTGGGGATAGTGTGCTTTGCTTTCGAGTAAAAAATAAAAAACGGTATTTAGAAAAGTAAGGGATTGAAACCACATGACCCATTAAAAAAATTGAAAACTGTAATTTTTATAATTTATAGTACGATAATATCCAGGACTCTGTAATAACCGAATTTCAGAAATATACACCTTTTGATTTTAAAATAATTTTACTCTCCAAAAACCTCTGCGCGAGTGGTTTACGGATGTCAAAATTATTTGAAAAATCAAAACGCAAATATTTTTGAATTTCTGTTATTATATAGTCATAGATATTATCGAATTAAAATTATAAAAAAATACATGTCTCCAGTTTTATGAATTTTGCGGTTTCAATCCCTTATTTGTAAATACCGTTTGTAGTTTTTTTATTCGAAGGAAAAAAAACTCCCGCCCAGTGCTACATACATAAACGTCCGCTATTATAATATCTACTCGGCAAAACAATTCCATCTAATTATGATGAGTACTAAAGATTGATCGACGATTGAGTATTCCTGTTCTTCGCTCGACATCTTAATTTTTCATACCCCTTAACCCGAACTAACAACGATTATCCACACCTAGGTACGTATTTAGAAACGTTTCCCGCCAATGTGAACACGACGCATGAAATGCTGCAACTCCTAACATATTGAATTTGATGCCGTAGACTGGCCGGAAGTTCGAGGGCGGTACAGAACCAGAGTTGCCAATGTTTTTTGAAAAAAGTCACCAGATCGATTAGTAAAAATCACCAGAAAATCTCCAGATTTTCATAATTGTTAAAAAAAATAGAAAACATAGCCAAGCACTCATAGAAAATATTACTTTTTGCAGTATTTACGTGAAAATGCGTGATTTCCATTATGTTGAATATAATTTTGTTCAAAACCATGTCAGACTCACGGCTCACACAAAAATTACGTCATATCATCTTACACAGTCAATAGAGACATCTATTTAAGTGAAATAAGATTGTGACTTATTTAATCTTCCATGTCGTCGTCGTCATCCTTGTCCTCTTCAGTGCCTTTGGATGTGGAAGCCTCGCGTTCAGACATGTATGCTTGAACTGTTCCTATTTTTTAAAATAATTTCTTGAGACATTACGTAGTCATAACGACACTTCTCTTCTCTTTGCAAACCATATTTCACACACAAAATTTCATGAAGAGTATCAATTTTCATTCTGTTGCGCTTTTCATTTTTAATCACATTTACCACGCCAAACACACGCTCAACTGCAGCATTCGAATATGGCAATTCCACTTTAATTAGCCACGATTTAAATCGTTCATCATGAACCCACTCATTACGAAACTTTTGAGCATAATCATTCATGGATTTGATCATATTAATATCCAAGAAAATGCTTAACAAAAACACGCACGCTACCTTTATTTGTCCCGCACAAACTACACTAGTCGGTAGCAGCAGGCAGAATGAATGATGCACATTGACGGCGATGACTGATAAAACTGGTGATCATGCATCGCATATGCTGCTTTTTTTTTTTTTTTTTTTTTTAGGATGCCCCCCAGTGGAACTTATTTAGATTTATGAAACATCACTAATGCCATTTACAAAAATTACTTTTAAAATTGCAGAATAATTCATTTAAAGGAGTAAAAAAATAGTTTTTCCAGACTTCTGAAAATTCACCAGATTTGTCACCAGATTTTCACGGAAATCACTAACTTTTCAACATGTCGCAAATGAAAAATTTTGGCCACCAGACAATCTTGGAAATCACCAGATCTGGTGGCGAAATCACCAAGTTGGCAACTCTGTACAGAACACTGATGCGCCTGCAGCTGATCAACGGAATTTCATGTGTGCGCGCTGTGTAACAGAATTCAGTCTCAGCCGGAAGTATAGTCTCCGACCCAGACGCTAAATCCCAACTCGCATTTTATTGGTCAGCGGCTTCATCCAGGGTCGTCTGTGATCTCGGGTGCTGTCAGAGAAAATAAAAGTTACACCGAAACACGCAGCTCGCTCCGACAAGAGACTTCCTGTGGCTGCGACGATGGCAGCCAAGAAAACAGACCGACAAAGGAGCACGTAGATCACACTAATAAGCTACCCTCGCTAACCCACGATGAAGTTACGTTATCAGACGTGTCAGATCTCGTCTAGACGTCTACCAGCGCAGCTGTCCCTTACTGTGTTTGCACAGAGAGGTTTAGGTAACCTCTGCAACGCTTGTTTGAAAGTGAGGCTATGTAGCGTGCCGCGTCTATTCTTTTATACATGAAATAGCCAAACTTATTAACAATATGTTTACTTACGAAAAGAACACACGGTTAAAACTAGTCGCCAATCATTAAAACAAATGCAACATGCTTATTAGAAACATGTATTTGTGTCCCCTTAAAATGGCTAAAAACGGTTTTTTTTATACAGCTGCAACAGGAAAATTCCAGCCGGATTCGTAAAACACAACGTTGGAAGCATGCGTTGGACTTACTACAAACTTTCCACAAATAAAATTGCAGGGTCACTGCTTTAAGGGGGATTGATCCCTGTCAGATCGGATTTACGGTTTTTCTTATAAATCAGGGAATAGACTCCTTGTTTTACTTTGTTCACGCTGACAAGGCATAGTTTATTGTTTCATTAACTTTTTGGAATCCATATGGCATTGTTTCTGTTAATGTTGCGGCCTCTGTAGTCTCTCCCGTAAATAAAGCAATTTTTCCTTTTCAGCTGTTTCCCTTTGCAAAATAATGAATATATTATGGTTCCAGCAATTACAGAAAATCGATTAAGTTTGTATCTATGCCTTGTCGTGACAAAAATGTTGATACATCGACTGGAACAGAAGTTATCGAGAAGAAACAGATAAATACAAGGTGGTAGGGATCAATACCCATAGGTAAAGAGTAATACGAAAACACTGCACGCCAGTTTGACGCGCCGCCGAGTGTGGAAAGCTGAACCCTATCGCTCCACTGCCTCCGCTCATCAAGCGTGGATAATTACATCTGGTGTATAGAGCCCTCTTAATTCTCACTACCCAGCTAGAAAGAAAATGCGTTTTCTTACGAGAGGGTTTGACACAGAAAAGAACATCTGCCGCTAGTCCCGCTGCTATTACTTATGGGTCAAATAAAACAAGAGACTGTAGTAAAATTAACTTTAACTAGGGTTGGCAAAGAGAGAAGCGTGAGAGGCTCGTCAAACGCGACGGAGCAGTAAGGTCGGCCTTGAAGCGCGCATCAAATGCCGCGCCTCAACGAGTCAAGCGCTGAACTAGCGTGCAAGGTTCCCGCCGAACAGTTTTCACTATGGGACACTAAGCGGTGACCATTTAATTTAATTGGTGGAAAGTCTGCAACTAAGTTCAGTGCAGGTTGCAATCTGAGTTTCATATACACCCGGTTAGTACATTTTGAAGTACGGAAGACTGAAAAGGCCATTTTTAGCCATGTTGGAGGACTTAGAAACAGTGTTTTTAATGAGCGTGGCGTCTTAACAATGAGGTTCCGACCTTGTCCGAAGTTTGTTTTCTTTTCGTACGTTGGCACAATGGGCACACATGGAATAATTTCGTAAAAAAAAAAAAACACACTGCAACGCATTTGA
>PNEQ01018514.1:0-13245 GCA_003012365.1 Medauroidea extradentata | reverse complement strand
CTTTTAACTCTGATGTTTCCGACCTGTAGTAGAATTAACCTTACCCAGAGCAAGTGTTCGGCCCCAAGACCCTCGAAACATTACCGGAAGTGCTGGAAGTTGGAGACCTACGGTTTTGTAATTATGGCGATAAAAAACTACTGCGTTTAAGAATTATTTATGTACAATGCGTAACTGTATTTTTTACATTTTAATTAAATGTATAATTGATTGGTGTTATGCAGAAGGCATCCAAGACACAAACGTGAAGAAAAGACAAAAATAACAAGGTCCTAAAATATTTACATTAAAACTTCAGTAGTTAAGGGCGTTTACGTGGCAAAAATGCATTATTTTATATTTGTATGACATCGTGTTAGTTGTATAGACATTACTTATGTCTACATTTTCCACTCGTGAAACTTTTTTGGCTCTCATAGTCTTCCCATAGCGGCTTGTCAAAGTCAAAATTTGCACGTTACGGGAACATGCTAGTAACAAAAACCAGCCGACTTACTCGAACGACATAATTTACACTGAAATTAGATAGTACGGCCTATATGCTAGAAGATTTAAAACTACACAACAAAGTCAATTTGTATTTTTAAAAAATGGCCATTAATAATAGAAATAAACGTTATTTTTATAATTTTTTGAAAGTACAAAGTAAACGCATTGTGTGATTTAAATACCAAAACTTCATTCTTAAAGTTTCAACACTCATATATCATCGTTTGTCTCTGAATTTTTCAATTACAATACACCAAACGGATTTTTAGATTTTTGCCTCTGAAATATCTCATATTTTGTTGTCAAATTAAGCCAAAATTACGAAAAATAATTTTATGCTAGCAAACGTTACATTATTTTAAAAATACGCTACGGCAAAATTATGTATCGTATGACTGTACTCGGTCTCAAATTTTTTTCAAAGCATTTGGTTAAAAAAATATTGTAATTATTTGCAATTGTTTGAAACAAATGAAAGATAATGGCCTTAAATCAAAACTCGGAGAAAACATCGTCTAACTCCTAAGCGGAAATTTCCATGTGGACATGGTTATTACGAAAGTGCTAATTACGACTGCGATATTACTTCAAAAGTGTTTTGTTTTTATACTGTGTACGTCTTCTGTGGGTCACCTCGACTGTTCTGTTTTATGACTCTTGCCTTTCCAAGAAACATGACTACTACAGCGGCATCGTTACAGCTTCCTTGGGCGGTAATTGTTTTCTCGGAAAAACTGCATCAGACTGTATATTTACCGGTTAATTTCTTGGAAAGGAAACCCTTGATGAATATTGGGGACAAGGAAAAAACAATGCACACTAGGAACGAATTTCGATTTTTTTAAAAATTATCTGTTTGCCTAGAACAACGTTAGAGAAAGAATTGTTTAGGGATGTTACGAACGATGTCAACTAATTTTGGAAGACGTAAGCAGCAAACGTTACTTTAATCGAACAACAACGAACCTCTCTTTTTTTTTTTTTTTTTTTTTTCACGTGTGAAGATTCCTATACCACTAATAAGGTAACTTCTTTGTGAAAGTAATTCGGTAGTTCTATTTTGTATATTTAGATTTTTATGGCCGGATTTAATTATACATTCTACAAAAAATTTTTCCTAAATATTTGTAAACCACGTTAACCAATCCAGTATATATATACATATATATTTACAAACCCAAACACACACACACACATGTATGTGTATATATAATACATATACACAAAAACACCGACAAACACCGACAGGTGATACATTGTGAAAAATAGAGCAGTAAATCTACACGACACTTTGTACATAACCGTAATATTAAGGGAGTAATTCACCTTTAAAAATAAGATTTGAAAATTTTAAATTCCCCACAAACCGAACACTGATCGACGTAAACTGACAAAACTCGTGCTATTACTTCATGATAATAAGGCCGACAAACAAACAGAAAACAACATGTGATATCTCCAAAACGTCAAATTTGCATTTTACGGTTTTATGTGCGCGATTAAATCCAACTGACGTACCAAACTGAAAAACTTACAGTTAATAACAATGTTGTAGGCTACAAGGTCTCCTATATGAAAACAATTTTTGTGGTAAAAAAATTGCTGAAATTTGAAAAATAAAAAATAAAAAATAAAAAAAAATAAAAAAATAAAAATTCAAGATTTATTTAAAAACGCAAAAAAAAAAAATATAGGAAAATTGTCTTGCAAATGTACACAGGTGATAAACCCCCCCCCCCCTCGAACCGAAAATTATCCGCCCAAATGGAACCTGGCATGGAACCAAGAGATGGAAGTGAAGAGTTTTTGCTGAGCACTGGTGAGGAATGTCAGTGTCATGACACGAGTATGGAGAAGCGCCGGAATGAACAGACGGGGTTAACGGAAGATACCCGAGAAAACCCTCCAACGGAAGATACCCGAGAAAACCCTCCGACCAGCGGTATCGTCCTGCACGATTCCATTCGGGACCGACCACGCGGGGAATCGAACACGGATCGCCTTGGTGGTAGGCGAGTGCTCTAGCCACATCGCCATCTGCGACCCCCTCCCAGTGATGGATGCAAGCAATAAAATCACAGATCCAGACGGGAGATCCAGTAATGGGGTGCACACAACAAAACGGACTTTTCGTATCCTGTTGAATGACATTTGCATAATTTACTGTGAAATAACCAATAACTTAGTGTTTGTGTTGTAAATCCGAAATAGAAGCAAAAATGTTAAAAAAATTTTAGTATGGGGAATCATCGGCGTCGTAAGCATTTGATTTTTGGGGGGGACGTCACTGGTAGAGAAAGTGTGCACATAACCTACGTAACAAAGGGGTGTGTAGGAGTCCTCCACCGGGAAATTTTATATTTTAAGGTGCAAAATGCTAAAGAGTTTCTGCATCAAAATATTTAATATACAACTGAAGGAAATCTTAATAAAAAAAACTACGAAATTTGGGGGGGGGGGACGTGTCTCCTCCGTCCCCCGTCCCCCGTTTACGACGCCCCTGTGGGGAATTACTGATACAGTTATGTAACGAAATACAAAAATTAACACATTCTTACCTCTAAATAATAATATTAATAATAAGAGACCAGCAAATTAAAAATTAATGAATTGGTGCCAACGGTTAGACATGCAAGAAGAGTATGAAACATGAAACGTTTTCCTTGTAACGGTGGCTATTATGCTGCTTGCCAACTGGCCGGTGTCTCACTTAAATGCAAGATAATGAGCAGAAAGGACGAAGTTATGCAGAGAAATCACTGCTTCCGACAGACTAAATGCGAAAAAGCCCAACTGTGTAGAAGAAAGCTGAACATTTCCTCGGCAGTTGCAGTTCTCTTCCGCATTGATACGAGTATCTTTCCTTTGCAAATCTCAACCGGACATTACGAGATGCGCTCAGAATCGTTTACTAGAATGCGGAAATTGTGAAAACGACGATTGTTACGTCCTTCTCCACTGCTACAAGGTTACTAAATGGCAAGCCGCGACACATTTTAATACATAGTATGGCGCATAATAAGGTACGGTGAGTGGGCTTTACGTCTCGTCGACAGCAAGGTCACGTGAGTCTGTTGGAAACAATTTCACACTCGGGAAGAAATTCCGAAAGGAGTCGGCCAAGGCCTTTGTAAATGCACCATTCCAACATCCACCTGCAGTGAATTAAGGAAACCATTGAAAACCAAGGGGCCGCGGTGGCCGAGTGGAAGCCGACCCCCCGTGGCACAGTTGGTTGAGCGGCCGGCTTTGGTGCGAGGGGTTCTGGGTTCGATTCCCAGGTCTGGCTGGGCGTAAATTTGTGTTTGCCCATTTGGATATACATTGTAGGGATTCATTTCGTGTCATCCTTCGGAATATGTTGATGCCTACGAGCGTCCAGTCAAAAAAAGCTGCACTCGGGACACGATGCCCTGCCCTCGGGTACCCAACTCACAAGCTATTTATTTAAATTGAAAAACATGACAACGATAGAATATTGTAGCCTAGAGAAGAGCAACTAGCAAGTCTTTTCTGCTAAATCAGTGTTTGAACGAATATCCAATATATCTATACATAACTGTTCTAGGAATACGATTTTTTTTTTAATTTAAACACTTGTGTATGCCTCTGCATCATATTGGATGCCATTTTAGGACGTACGTTCATTGGTAATAAATGCTTGTTTCGTTGTCAACCGCCCGATAAATTTTCTGCCATTTACTCACCGATCGTCCTGTGTTGTCAGTCCCCTTCTTACGTGTTGATTTATTGGTTTACCTTGCGTATTTTTGTTTCACGACCGAAAATTCCTAAAGCAGAACAGTGGAACGGGCTAGGTGAACAAAGTTAATTACTTTCGTTAATTTGCGTAAAAATACCTCACTATAAGTTCCTAGTTTACTTCTTATACGTCCGCTGAAAGGTAAAATAAATAGCTATGCTTACATTGAGGTACTTTTGACATTTTCAATCGCTGAACATAAAACAGGCAAGGAAAATTTATAAATCAACAACACTTAGGAGGGAGAATGACTCTTAAGACTGTGTGACATATAGTTAAACGGTGAAAACTCTAATTGAAATCCACACGATTTTGAAAGTCAGTATGGAAAAACTGCAAAACAACAATTCTAGATAGCCTAATGGTATTTGTCAATTTCACGAACGATCATTTACCAAGACCCATACTGATTAATTAGTTACGGCCTCGCTCTTTAGTTTTGCAATAGTTTCGAAAATATTTTGAAAACGCAAATAAATACCTATATCAAAAATTCATTCAGGCAGTTTTAACACTTATATATCATAGTTTGTATATGAATTTTTCTGTTGCAATACAACAAACGGATTTTTAAGTTGCCCCCCCCCCCTGAAATATCACGTATTTTATTGTCAAAATAAGCCAAAATGAAGCAAAATATTTATTTTGCTAGCAAACGGTATATTATTTTAAAAAAAATGCTCTGGCAAAATTGTGTATCGTATGATTGTACAAAGTCTGTGATTTTTTCAAAGCATTTGGTTAAAAAAAAATACTCGAGTTTATTTGCAGTTGTTTGAAACAAGTGAAAGATCATGGCCTTAACGTGATCTCTTGCGCCGCAATGAATTAATGTAAGAGATTTCGGCGTCAGGGATTGTTCTTCAGAAATACGTTGCTCGAGAAAAATGTTTGCTCAGGAAGTTGGCAAATAGCTATGTCGAGGATTGTAGGTTTTTTTTAAACAATTTTATTTTTTCAGATTGGCTTCCAGAGACCTACAATTTTTAAACGGATTCTTTTATCGCTGAAATTTACACCACGTCCTCTTAAGGGCGCGGCTACCGCAATTTTCATCACCTATTTTTTTATTTTTACCAGATATTTTTTTCTTTTTTAAGACACAAAATGTGACTAAATTTGGTTCTTGTGAAGTTTTATTATCTCTCACAGTTTTCGCGTAATTGCTTGTTAAAGTCATATTTTTGCATGTTTCCGTTTTAACTACACTAAAACCGACTGATATACCAAACTCAAAAAAATCACAGTGGATAAAGACATTACAGGCTACAATGACATGCTCATGAAATTAAAGAATAAAAATTATTTGAATTTTAAAAATTGCTGGAACTGAAAATAACAATTTAAAAAGTTCAATATTTTTTTAAAAATGCAAATAATGTTTATTCTTTAATTTTATGAGCATGCCGTTGTAGCCTGCAATGTCTTTATTCACTGTGATTTTTTTGAGTTTGGTATATCAGTTGGTTTTAGTGTAGTCGTTAAAACAGAAACATGCAAAATATGACTACTTTAACAAGCCATTACGCGAAAACAATGAGAGATAAAAAAATTCATAAGAGCTAAATTTAGTCACATTTTGTGTCTAAAACAAGAAAAAAAATTTCTGGTACAAATACAAAATAAAATGATGATAAAAATTGCGGTAGACGCCGCCCTTAAATGTGTGTTACAGTTGTTCCTACTGCATGTGTGTTAGTGGAGTAGTTTGTGGCATAGTAACATGTTATGTCCTGCAGTAATGATGCCCCACAGCAACACTATCCTCTAGAGGTGTGTAGGTCCGGATGAATACGGAACCACGGAACTGGATCACTCGTCGGAGTGGTGGCTGTAGTTCCTCATTGTAAATGGAACCAAATCCGCTCGGACCTGAAATGGCAGGTGGCTAACTGGTGTAAGGAAAATACGGACAGAATTATGATGCGCGATTCGACGGAGCGGAGGGGAAAGGAAGAGACAAGGAAAGTAGTGAGCATGAATAAAAATGAGGGGGGGGGCAGGTAGGAGGTGGATGCGCTACTTCGTGACCCGATAGTGGTAACACGAACCAGGTAGGCTGGAACTATTTCTTTCAAGTCTGACTCACGCACCAACTCCAGCTCCACAGCGGAACTGGAACCAAAATGGAACTGAACTAAATAAGGGAACTGAGTTGGTAATGAAGAAGAGGGAAGGAAAAAAGGAAGGAGGACCCTCTTGGTTATGCGTGAATGAGGAGAGGGGTAGATGGAGTTGTGAAAAGTAATGTAGAAATTATATTGAGTGGGGAGGGGAATGGTATGTTGTATGCGTGCGAAGTTTTCTGTTCCGGCGGAGAGGGAACCAAATCCATGGAAATGTTTCGACGAAATAAACTCGCACTACAGGTCCAGCTCAACAGAGGAACTAGAACTGAACTGCTCTACTGCTAGTGTTGAAATTGAAAATGAAAAGTTATCAGATTTGTAAATAGTAATATGTGGCTATTCACAGTTTTGTTCAGTACTGCAAAGTGATAATTACACTTATTTTTGATGGCGCATTTAACCTATCTACTTAAAACTGTTTGGAAATGTATGTATTCATGGCCTACAGCCTAATTATAATCGGAAAAAGTATTTTTAAAAAAACCGGGGCCATTCGCCCTATTGTGCATTACAGTTATTGGATGTCTCATTAGCTATATACGTGTTTGCCCAGCGAATTTTGTACTTTTGCAGCCAGTTACAACTCCGTTACCGTGCCTGAAACTGAACTGTTGCGAACAGTTCCGACACCCTTCCTTCAGTTTTACCATTACACGATCTTTAAAAATTATGTATTACATCCTCCAATTTTTTTCATACGTAAATTATAGTTATACAAGTTCCTCCACTGAAACATGACTTGTGCAGTATAATCTTTTGCATGCATGCGAACGTACCTATCTATTTCAACCAATTTAAATTTTTCTACCCGGGTCTGACAATCGTAAGACATTTTGTTTTGAGATGCGAGAAAGTGCCGCTAATTGTTTCATTTTATGTTTAGTACGCAACACATTTGAGTTTTCCTTTGAATTTTATGAGAGCGGCACCCATGAACCGTCTAGCCCACAGCTAGACGGCCGGACCCAATGGGTCCGCCGGAATCGGTACCAGGAACCAGTTCCGAAGAGCTGGATGTGGTTTCGGATCCAGTTCCGAAAAATATCTGGACCTACACACCTCTAGATCCTACACGCCCGCTATCAACCATACATACGTCATGTATTGCCAACTGCAGCGCAGAAACGATGCGTTTTTGAACCAATGTTCATATAACACTTTCTGTTCCTCTACACGTGAGGATTGTTTTCCTAGAAAATTGACATAGAATTTTGCAACGTCCTGTACGTTTCGCATTAAATATTTTATCGCCATCAATGTGTGTTTTACACACGTAAACTAGGTCCTCAATTAAACCCACGCAAGTCTTTGAAAACGAATACAAACTTCATTACCACGCATATGCATATTACAATTACAATCACCATTCCGTGCCGGCAGTCCCATGGCGACATGGTGCTGCTATAGGATGTTCACTATAAAATGAGCACTCAGCAGAATTTGTGATTAATTTAAAATATTTTTTTTATAACTAGATAATAACTTTTGAGACTATTGAAATTATTACACTGGGTTTTAGTTAAAAAGGAAGTTTTTATAATATAAATTGTAAAGATGGCTGTAGAACGATTGAAAGAAATCTTTATGCAGTGCTTACTTTATCGTGAACGGCCTATATACTAGCGTTGCTTTGCATTTCCCACAGCATACAACATAACCGTTCAAAGGCTTGTGAAATACCTGCAGCTTCTAGTTGAAGGATTCGTGGCAGAGCCGTGTCGACGTGCCTCGTCACGTTGCCTTGTTCCAGCAGACAGTATAATGGGCCAGCCGGCCACTCCAGGCACGTCACCCACCTCGTACGACGTTCCTCACTCGACTGGACAGAACACAGAGCGAAATAAAACGAAGACAATACAATTGCAACAGTGTTATGTCTAACGCTCTTAAGTTCTTTGGGAATTCTGATACAGTACGCGGGCCTCCCTCGCCGCTCGCGCTGTTCGAAATTATTACGGCGCGTTGCGACTTAATTTATTTTATAAAACTACTTAACGTATTACAAAATAACACACTCTAGGTTACTAAGAATTTTAAAAAAAATAACTCTTACTTGAAAAGTAATTTTAAAGTCACTCAAATTGCCTCAAAACTTTTTTTTCAGACTGCCGCAACTAGGAAAATAACAACGGTATTCAAAAAACATACGTTGGACCCTACTTCATACGAAACATTTTAAAGTTCCTACCGTGAAAATATCCATGCAGGAATCATAATGGCGCGACGGATGCGACGCGATGAGCGCGATGCGAATAATAAAAGATAACCGGCCAAACAGCGGACGCGCTGAAATCACAGAAGCCTCAACGCTGATTGGCTGATTGTCTTTTGTTATTCGCTTCGCCTCTGTCGAGCTATTGTGAATCTGCTATCAGACGTACCGTAAAACCTGAGTGATTTGCTAAGTTGCTCGTATAGGTGTTCCTCTATTGCATAAGCCTGTCAGCGGCACCTTTACCACTCTTTCGATTTTACACCAGCCTATTTAGATAGCCACATTAAGGGGCCTCCCTAGATAAGCTGCGTTTGTGTGTGTGAGGCTCGAGCGGTAAGGTTGCCGTTGATCGACGTATATAATGTATTATCGCCTCTCCGTGCAAGTCACTCAGCTGACGTGCAGTGCTTTACTATTATACTTTTTCCTATGGGGTTATACTATTTTATTTGTGAGCAGATTAGTTAAAAGTCTAACGCATGTTTCTATACTGTGTTTTTTCGAATCTGGTTTTTATTTTTCCAGACACGGCAGTCTGGAAAACCCATTTTTGGCCATTTTGAGGGGCTAGAAAATAATGTTTCTGTTAAACGTGCCTAATATTTAGAACTATAGCGACATAGTTGAAGTTTGTGTTCTTCTCGTAGACATATAAATATATTTTGCGTTAAACAATTTCGTAAAAAAAAATAGCCGTAATTCGCTGCAACGCGTTTGAAGCACAGGTAGGGAGGACCCTTAAGGACGCTGCCTGTCTTGAGCGGTTTTGCGAGTTAAGGACTCAGAAGAGACATACTATAATGGAGAAGTTGAAGCGTGGATCAAATATCACTTCACAACGAGTCACGCGCTGAACTAGCTTGCAAGATTGGCCCATTTTTGCTATGGAACTTAACTTAAAGCTGTGACCATATTATTTTACTGGTAGAAAGTCTGTAGCGTAGTTCAATGCACGTTTCTATATGAGTTTCGCGTACAACCGGTTAGTACATTTTGAATTACGGCAATATGAAAAGCCGTTATAATCTATGTGTTAGAGGCCCTCGTAACTTTTTTTTTTTTTTTTTTTTTTTTTTTTTTTTTTTTTTTTTTTTTTTTTTTTTTTTTTTTTTTTTTTTTTTTTTTTTTTTTTTTTTTTTTTTTTTTTTTTTTTTTTTTTTTTTTTTTTTTTTTTTTTTTTTTTTTTAAGAATATGACATTCTGTCCTTGTCGGAAGCGTCATATATTTTCGTACATTGGTACAATGGGAACACGTAGAACAGTTTCGTAAAAAACGGAATTACTGCACATTAGAACGCATTAGAAGCGAGTGGTTGGCCTTAAGGTAGCCTGCCTCACTGAAAAGTGTTGCGCAGAGCTACGGCCGACTTAAATTTATAAGAGTAAGTGAGAGATTTCGGTCAGCGCATAACATCGAGGTCTTCAGCGCGGGTGAGGGGTGACATGAGGTGAGTGCGTGTAGCAGCCTAGAGTTAAGGGGGCGTGGGAAACGGGATATCCCAGAGAAAGCCAGCCGACCAACGGCATAGTCCAGCACGATTCCCACATGCGAATGGTCTGACCGTTCGGCCACCGCGGCCCCCGAAGTTTATTGGAAAACTTCTCAACGTGCCTGAGGAAGATCTGCACAACAATATAATTCAAAGAACATCACACGTGTGCATTCACATTTCATGTAATATTATCGCGCAGCCAAAATTTGCGAAAATGTATGTTTTCGTGCTTTCTAACAGTCGTGAAAATTGTTGAACAACATATTGAAAAAGGTATATCTTTAATATTACGTTATTAAATGAAGACTCATAAAGGCGATCTATCGGCGAGAAGACTGCATACCAGTTCAGTAACTTGTGCATAGAGGCTCCCTTAGAGCTCTATAGTTGTAGGCCTCCAACGCTCAAAATACGTCCACTCAGGTGGTCAACTGTTAAGGGGGTTCAGTATCCGCCATTTTGGAATAATATAACTGCTGCATTTAATTTCACCTACAAATTTTCTAAATTGTTTTATGCTTCGACAAGGCAGAGGAAATAGTTCCTTACATTGTATACAGTTGACATTGCTCGACTACTATTGCTTAGACTATACCTGTGACCAACCGTAGAAAAAAAAGACTCGTTCCCCGGAAAGTTACTAACAAAAGTAGTGAAGGTGTGAAAATTTGATAACGATTAAGAAGTTAACATCTGTGTCATGACGGGAAATTTTTATTGTAAATCACATTGTATGAAATTTACATAGAGAGTTGAAGAATTCGAAGATGCCAGGTACTGATCCCCTTTAATTTTGCACCATAAACCGGTGACTCATGGGTTGAATTTGTATCGCCCTAAATGTTTGTTCTGAGGAAGTCGCGTTACTCATAATTAACACTGCATTGAACTTTGCTACAGATTCGCTATTAAAATAAGTTTTCACCACTTAAAATGTCTTGATATAAACGGTTCTATATGCCCATCCACTTCCCTCCCACTACGATAGACAATTTATCAGAACGTACTTTTTTATCAATTTATGAAATATTTCCTTCGCTCACAATCCTAAAGCATGGCTCCAGCAATCTTTATTTACTTTATAAAGTGAACACTGGAGAAAAGTGGGCGCAGTTTGAGCCCGATCGCCCTGATTGCAGCACCAAAGACGCACAACACTCTCGGTAACTTGACGGACTACAGCCAAACAACAAGGGGATCAAGCAAAATACATTGGTATATAGGCGAGTGTCCAGACCTGTTCTTCTACGACCGTGGATGTAACGAATAACCGGCAATGATTCTTTATAGAAACATTAAATTTTACTATTTGGTGCGTATTATTGGATCAAATCGGTACTGGGAGTTATTTAGTATTCATTATTTGGTAAGAGAGAATTTTTATCTTAGAAATTCAATTACCTTAATTATTTCATAGTTACGCTTGAATTTTCAAATACAATGTACGTAATGAAAGGTAAAGTATTTACCTACGTCCCTGTTGAAATATTTTCAACTGAAACAAGTCAAAATTTTAATCAGGTAGGAATTAAGATACATTTATCGTAATACGTGACACGGGCTCTTAAGAAGCTGAGTGTTGTTAGTTTTGCTGTGGAAAGTTCCACCGCTAGTTGTAATGGTGAGTAGTGAGAGATGTTGGTCAGCGCTTAACATCGAGGTCTTTAGCGCTGGTGAAGGGTGACGTGAGGTGAGTATGGAGTAGCGCCGGAATGAAAGGGCGGGGGAAACGGGAAATCCCCGAGAAAACCCGCCGACCAGCGGCATCGTCCGGAACGATTCCCACATGCGAGAATCCGGGGACCGACCCCGCCGGGAATCGAACCTGGATCGCCTTGGTGGGAGGGACAGGTGTGACCGCTTATCCACCGCGGCCCCTAGTTGTTATGGTATAGGTATTACGGAGAGAACCTAGATTTTCGGTAATGTTCGGTTTTGCACCCGAAGTTCTATCCATAGAGGCACGATTATTTCGCGAATTGATTCTAGTTCAGGTTAAACGTCGACAACGTATACTTCACTGTCATTGCTGTGATCGGACAACAATAGTTTTGATTCACAATTGACGACTGCAAACCAGTAAGGACTAAGGAAATAACTCGTGAACTCACGTGGTACCCTCTTGTACGTTAAGAAACCAGTGAATACTCGACTGTGGTCGGTACGTGTATAGGACTGAGAAGTCTAAGCTGCTACCAGATGAATACACGAAATAATCGTGTCTCTATCCATCCATAAGCCCGAGCATGAAATGTGACTCTTTGCTAAGGCCTATGCCAGCGCAGTTAACGGCGGAACTTGCCCCATGTCGAACTCGCCCATAAGAAATTCGATGATCTTATTAACCCGTTGTAAAATAAACCTTACTTGTGATTATAGATACGGTGGCCGCCTACCACGCTCTTAAAATAAGTAGCAGTGTGTTAGTGAATAAGTTTTTCAACTAAATTTTTCACATGTGCCCATTGTGTCAAAATATGTAAAGAAAATACACCTCAAACGATGACGGAAAGGTAGTTTCAAAGCATCGCGACAACTGTAAGCAATCATTTCGGAGCCCCTCAAAAAGGCTAAAAACAGCTTTTCAACATGTTATATCTGAAAAACTACTCATGGGATTCGTGTGAAACTACTCTGGAAACATGCAATGGACTTTGCTTAAAACTTTCAACCATTTAAAATATGGGATCACCACTGAACGTGTTAGTCAGGCGAGTGATCTACACCGCCACTGCACGCCATTTCAGTGTCTTGCACTAGAGGCGATACCGCATCAGATGAGCCGGTGTGGCCGAGTATTTGTACCCCCGTGAATATTTACCCCCTGGACACTATATCTCTAGAGAAACCTGTTACATGTGTGGCTGGGTATTTGTACCCCCGTGAATATTTACCCCATGGACACTATATCTCTAGAGAAATCGGTTACAGGTGTGGCCGGATATTTGTATTCCCGTGAATATTTACCCCCTGGACACTATATCTCTAGAGAAACCGGTTACAGGTGTGGCCGGGTATTTTTACCCTCACGAATATTTACCCCCTGGACACTATATCTATAGAGAAACCGGTTACAGGTGTGGCCGGGTATTTGTACCCTCGTGAATATTTACCCCCTTGACACCATATCTCTAGAGAAACCGGTTACAGGTGTGG
>PNEQ01018513.1:0-40633 GCA_003012365.1 Medauroidea extradentata | reverse complement strand
ACCTTGCTGCGCACACTCCACTCTACAGCGTGTCAGCAGGTGGTGTGCGGCGGGGTTGCCTAAGCTGAGTTTTCATTGCGCTCCCCTACGAAGACGGTACATTTCCGCCTACGGGTTTATAGTTAAAAAGTGCTTGTTTTGGCTCGTACTACCTGCCCTCAAGCGTTGTATCATGAATTAATATACACCCTGTATATAAGTAACCTATGTGAGTACTGTGTGTAAATTTCAGATTTTAGAGTTCAGGTTGGGTACCTGTTAGATATTTGTTTAACAATCGTTATTTTAATAACACTATATTGGAGCGCAAATTGTTATTTAATTTTTAACAACATTAGCAAATATAAAAAAAATAATATGTCTTTCAGGTACGTTGTAATATAAGTTACATGGCAATGTGAACCGTTATGTATGAATATAACGTCATTTGCACAGCATGATGTACGTAGGAAATTTAACACACACATTATATATATATATATATATATATATATATATATATATATATATATATATGTATATATAAATATGTATGTGTACAATGTCAAGGAACAACGCAAAATAAGCACACCGCTGGAATCCTCGACTAAATTGTAGTCAAAAGTGTTGTCGGACGACATTCTACGTGCAAAATGTGGTAACACTGCACGGAGATAGTCCGCTCTTGAGCTCCACATCCAGGTATTATTTTATGTATGTTACGGTAAATAAACGTAGAATCACGTCTAGGTATGCTCAAGATTTTAATCTAAAAAAAATAATAATAAATAAAATGCAGGTCAGAAGAGTTGTAGTAAGATAAGTAAGACATCTATGGAGCGGAAGAGGGGACTAAGTACAGTATTATGTTGCCACATTGTGCATGTAAAACGTTATCATACCACATTTTGCTACTAACATTTTCGTCTCGAATTTAGCCCAGGACTCGCGTGTGTGCTTATTACGCGTTCTGTATTTGTGTGTGTAGTGCTTTTTTTTTTCTTTTTAATCACAGAGCTAATATTCTCAAATTTCCTGTAATTCTGTCACTTATTTGGCCCATGGTATGTAAAAAACTTCGATGAAACCACTAATTCTTATAATTAATGATAAAAATTGAAATACTGGATAAGAAAGCATCGAATTGAAAACATCGTCCCATAAACTGAGACGTAGTTAAAAATTCTGGGGTAATGTTTTGGTTTTGCTATGAAACAATACGATAGAATTATTATGTGTTTGCTTAGTTGTATTCATATTTGTTACATATTTTGTTCAACATGCATACGTTTTTTAAATTTTAATTCGTGTAACAAGGAAAATTTTTCTAATGACGTTTAACGTATTTATTTTTGACTGTCGGACGATCATGGGAGAAGGAATAACTGTTCTCAGATAACAATGAGTAGACGCCGTCGTTGCGAGATGCCCTATATTAGGTGAGATTACTATGTCAGGAGAAGCACAGATAAATATATAACATTGTAAGAACTCGTCTACTCTACCTGCCTTTTATGAATCGCGCTGCCAGACAGTTGAAACAGTACTACCACCCGAGGCCGATGCAGTAAGCTCTGAGCCACTGTAGTCTCAAATGCATTTACAGGATTGTAATTTTCTTTACCTTTCTCGATTACCTATCAGCTGAATCATACGGGTCGGAAGTTATGGCATATATGAAATATATTTAATTTAAATCGTGTCATTTTATTACACAAATGTCATAAACAGAACAGTTTTTGCAGATATACGTTCCGAGCGAATGTAGCCGTATAAAAAAAAACACGAAACAAAAAAAATAAACAAATGAAGAAAGGCCAGGAAACTGTAGTCTCAACAGACGTAAAACATAAAGATAATTCCTTAAAAGAATGTAGTTATATCCCAGAAGACGACACAAAGACAAATAGCTTAATGAAAACAACGAAAAATTAATTCCCAAGTAGAATGTCGACTGGAGAAGGACGACAAAAAAAATTAATGAAACAACAACAAAAGACAGATGAAAAACTAACAACGCATCTGTTGTCATCTTGAGAAGCCTAATTTTTTTGTTTGCTTTTTACCTGTGTGTTGTGTCTTTCCTGTGTTCGCATCCATTAGCTTATCTCGTTGTGTTGTCGCCGTTCATCGTCGTATCTTTTTCACACACCTCATTTTTGTTGGTTTTTAGTTTTCCGTCTGTCTTTTGTTGTTTTTCTTTTTGTGTCATTTTTATCCAGTCGAATATATTCCACTTGGGAATTAGTTTTGTGTTTGTTTTGAATCTGTTTCTATCCCTGTGTTGTCTGGGAAATCATTACATTAGTTTTGAGGATTTATATGTATATTTTATGTCTTGCTACAACTTACTGATTTTTCTTACTTTTTTTTTGTTTTATTGTAGGATTTTCTGCAATGCGGTAACATTCGCCTGCAATGACATATGTAAATAAACTGTTCTGCCTATAATACGAACCCGTTGCTGCAATAGTTCAAAGATTACACAAATATTCTTTGTGTGTAAAATAGGCATTAGTTTTTAAATATATACGTTTTGAGGTTTTCCTTTATTTGTTTGGTTGAATAACTGCTGTAACGATAATGAACAAATTACGCGTAAGATCATCATTCAGTGTCATACACAACATTTATTTTCAAGAAGACGACTTTAATTAATTGTTGAGTACGGCAGGCTGAAAAAGCAATACGGAACATAATATCTGATGCGAAAGGAATATTTTGAAGACTGCTGATATAGAGAGAGATTCAGGCAAATAACTGCAGTTGTGCTGGTGTCCTCGAACATTAAGATTGCAGTTGAAAGTCAACAGGAACAGAAAATTTATTCGTACAGTCCGTTCCTCCGAATGTGCTCACTCTTGCAAAAATTGTTGGAATCTTATAAAAGATCTGTATCAATGGTGAAGATGCAAACCTCGAATGTCACAATTGGGAAGAGCTCAGATGGGCGTATAAACTGGAGAAGAAATTTTACTGGCGTGGAAGGAATTTTACAGCCCTTTAGTTTGCATCAATACAATAAAATGTGGTGTGAAAAAAAACTACTTTATTGGACATTCTTGTTATTGCCGAGGAACAATGTGTAAAAATGTAAATACTGCCAAAAATGTACATACGAGGTTTTGCATCTGCACCATCGATATTGTATAAAATGTTATACATAGCCACAGTTCATTAAAACAAAATTTCACACTTTATCTTATTCTTAATTTAAACCATACCGTATACTAAGGTAATTGGGATTTACGTCTCGTCGACACGAGTTCAATAGAGACTGTGACACACAGTGGCAGGAGTTGGGAGAAGAATCGGCCATGGCCTTTCTTAAGGAACCATCCCAGCATTCGCCTGGAGCAGTTCTGGGAACCGAAATCAGGATGGTTGGAGGCGGGGATCGAACCCGGGTCCTCCCGAATGAGGGTCAAACGTGTTACCGTTGCGCCACCTTGCACGTTAAAAAAAACAGATTTAAATTGTAACATTTATTATCTGATGTGATAATTTTCTTACTCGACATTTATGAAGTAAGTTCGCTATGAACAATTTCCAAAATTTCCATTACTGTACCGTGGTAATGTAGGATAGAGGCAGGAAAAATTCGCATTATTATTATTATTTCTACAATTTGTATTTAACCTTCTAAATTTAAATTTTCATGTGTTTAAAGAGCCATTATTATCCTAATTTGCATGCAATGTGTACTATTTGATCGAATTAAAATAACGTGGTTTATCTCCAGTGTTTTGAATAACAGATCTAGTCATACATTTACGAAGAAATTATTTATTTTTTACATTAATGAAAAACTAACACAGCAAAATATTATATTATATCAGTATTATACTAGTAAATTTAGGAACACACTAGTAAAGGTTGTCTACTTGGATTTAAAATAAAGTTCATTTTTTTAAATGCTTTCAGCAAAACGTATCAGAATGAGCAGATAAATTAAAAACCATTAATTAACATTTTCAGGGTTTCTTTTGTAAGTGATAATGTCAGGTTTATATGCAGCCGCGTGAAAAATAATTCGAAAATTCTCGTGAGCATAATTCACTGAACGTGTTTCGTTAAAAAAAAAATGTAATTAGAGATCAGAAATTACACGTGTAAGCCGACCTACAGGCAAGCCTCCAGGAATGCATGTTTACTTAAACCAACTGCAGGTGCTCATTGGCCGATGTCATATCACATGATTGTGCATACATTTAGCTGCTTTCTGTAATTTACTCACCAGAAGTGTGAAAAATAAGTCACGAGCCAATCGCGAAACCGACACTAACTCGCCGCTGTTAAAATTTCTAGGTTGTGTTCAAAATAAACTTCAAATTTTGGAGATCCCGTTGATGATGTTTCTGTAAAGTAGTACTGAATGCAAAACATGTTGAAGGTTCTTTTAATTAGAAAACCGTGCACAAGAATATGTGAAATTTGAGCTTAGAAATGTTATGCTGTTTGTGAAGTTTCAAATAAAAATAAAGTAGTCGGGTCTCTATAAATAAGTCAAAATTGGTGGCTAAACGTTAAAGAATGCTGCTGTGATCAGGAAGAGGCAAGTTTTCGAAGGGTAAAACAGCATACTTTGCATGAATTTGTGCGGGACGTAAGAAACTGGTTTCCTTCCAGATCTTCCTTCGTCTCTCCTCTTTACACGGCACATGCCATCTTCGATTATTTACGCCTTTGCTGTTCGTTAACACCGCCTGCTTGAAAAACGGAGGCGAAATAAAACTCTCACGAGCTCGAACCTGTCTTTAAAAATCTGTTAGGTAGCAAAATATACATTATTTTACATTTGCACCGAATATTTTTCAAGTTGTAGATATTACCTTGGATGAAATTTCTGTCTAATAAAATGTATCTTATGCCCTTCATTTTGTACATAATGACTGGAAGTAACATTTTATGGTTTTAATTTTAGGTTAATTTAAACGTTTTCGTTTTCATTTTTGTATATGATGTTTTCAGTTTCCTAATTGTATATTTAAACAGATAGCCATGAATAAATGTACTGTATAACTGTAGGAAAGTTACGTAAATGAAAATAGGAATTTTACAAAATAATAGTGGGATGAACACAACCGAAAATTCATAACGAGATTACAGGACTCGAAATTATTAAATTGTTAATTTTAAGTTTATCGATAGGGTATGTTTTCTTGAGTCAGTACCTAACGCATTAATTAGAGGAAATAACGTGGTTTTATTAAACATGTACAGCTTTGACCAACTTAATTTTATTTCGTGACTTGGAATTTCAGTGTAGCCTGCGTTCGGTATTGTTTTTGTTTAATCGTTCTACTCCGTATTATCTTGCCGCTAAAAATTACACTTAAAAATAAAAAAATTAACTTATGTAGGTATATGAAATACTTCACATCAAATTAAAAAAAAAACAAATTAGGGACGTAATGAAATCACAAAATACTGTATAAAAAGTTATTATGACGTCAAAAATTTACCTTATGCTCCCTGCTTCGGGTGCCCGCTACACCGTGTCTTACATACACATATGTAGTTCTGCTTCGGGGTCAGTGATTGGATATTTTAAGCCTTGGGAATCTACCGGAAAATTACAGACGTGTGTTGTAGCAGGAACATTATTGTAATTAGCTCAGTTAAAAGAGATACAGCTCTTTACATAGACACGATGCCAATAACTATGAAGCAAAATTGCAGATGTGTACGTACGGCACTGAAACAAAGTGGGGCAAAATTCCTTCCGCGAAAAACCAGGATCTCTACTGATGAGACTTGAGACGTACAATAGTCCACACAGTCTAAAATATGAACACAACGTTTTCGGCCTTGTTGCAGGAGAATTGTCGTAGTATGACTAGCGAATCATCTTCTCCGTTGATAATTTTGGTGTAGTTCGGAGCTATTGGCTGAAGGACAACAGCTGGTAACCGTTATTGCTCTGAATGTGTAATTTTTGGATGTGTGAGTTCAGCTCAATATACAAGTGGATACGTGGGATATGGTGAACCTAATTTACCATCGATTGTGGCCACCCAAGGACGGAAAGAGACACGTCCGTGTATAGATTTTCTTTGCAACTCTTCAGATAAGTGTAAGTTGCTGATTCCTGCGACTAACTTGCGACGCAGTTTGCATATTTTAGCAGTCTTAGAGGTTGACGTCAAGGGCAGAGCAACGTGAGTGAATTTTTCGGAAGAACTTATCATAGGCCTGAGTCTCGTAATGAATGATTCTGTGCCCTGTGACATTGTAGCGACCAAAGAACTAAGTGTTCAGGGTTTTATGAGAGTGGGTTGAGTAGAGACCCTGTTTTTAGCGAAAATAATTTTGCCCCAGTTTGTTTCATTGCCTTACGTGCACATCTGCAGTTCTAATTCATGTTTATTGGTAGTGTGTATATGTGAAGAGCCGTATCTCATTTGACTGAGCCAATGCGTTCCTGCAACACCGCACGTCTGTGATTTGCCGGTAGAATCCCAAGGCTTGTGCCAGTTAAAATATCCAATCACTGACCACGAAGCAGACCTGAAGGTGTGCACGTAAGGCACTGAAACAAAGTAGGGCTAAATTCCAAAGTCTTCTTTTGTTATTGGTGTGTCGTCATCAGACTGCGTCAATGATAACTCTAGTGCATTAGTACCGAATAGGGCTATGAACTTTTGGCGAAAATAAATTTGCCCCACTTTGCTTTAGTGCCTTACGTGCACAGCTGAAGCTATGAATTATTGACAGTGTGTTTTTTAAGTGACGTCTCTCGTTTGACTGAGCCAATCAGAATAAGATTACTAAACACCACATGTACGAGATTTGCGGGCAGAACCTTATGTCATATGGAACTTAAAACATCCAATCACTAGAGCCACGATTTTATGGCGAAAAGATTTTTGCAACATTTGGCTTTAATGCTTCATGTGCACATATGCAGCTCCGTTACATCGTCTGTAATTGGATGATTTTACTCGCACTCGCCTTGGCAAATTACAGACGTACGGAGTCACAATAATATTATTCTGATTGGCACAGTCAAGTGCGCAACGTGTATGAACAAAGACACGCTGCCAGTAATCATGAAGCAGAGCTGCCGATGTGCACGAGAGACACTGAAACAAAGTGGGGCAAAAATCTTTTCGCGACAAAATCGTGGCCCTACCAATCACTGACCACTAGAGACCTGGAAAATTCGTTAGAACTCCAGCAACTTTAAGATCGTGCTACTTTCACAATTGGCCGTTAACTTGTTTGACACCGCTTTGAAGTCGAAGAGCCAATGATGACATTGCAACTAAATGCGGGCCCATTTCACTGTATAAACGAGCAGCTAATGAACAGCTGTTTACTGCTTGAATACACATATACTCTTGGAGGCTAGCCTACATGTCAGTGAACCGGCGAATTTGTACGGTCTCTGCTGACTATGAATCAGAACTGCAGATGTCAAAGTAAGGAACTGAATCAAAATGGGGCAAAATTATTTTCGCGAAAAATTCATGGTCCTATAGTAATGACTACGTGTGACACGTCTTTTAATAACTTCACAACAATCATCCAGTCATGAAGTGTACTACAGGCCGTTACATTATTTTGCAAAATACCGCGGCACGAAAGATTCTACCTATTTTCCACTATCTCTAGCAATCATGTATTGCTGTCTCCAGTATTTTCATTGGACTCGTCAAGTGGAATACACAATAACTAGAGGTGACGAAAATTATTTGTGCCAACATACCCTCTGAAAACTCTGTCTTTTCTTGCTGCATGTGTAGAGATGATGATTTATCGCGGGAAAACTTGACTGTTTTCTGGGTTTCAACGCGCGTTCAGCTTATGATTAGATTACTGGCTTTCGCTTACACGTGGAGCTGTTACCCTATTTGACTGAGCCAATAATAATCCCGCTATTGTAATATTTGATGCCTATTATTGGTCTGCAGACAGCTACGCTGTGTCAAGCGTATATTACCCAATCACTAGGGACTCTTGTTTTTCGCGAAAAAAAAATTCCCTCACTTTGTTTCGTGGTCAGTGATTGGATATTTTAACTCTCGCGAGCCTTGGGATTCTACCGGCAAATCACAGACGTGCGGTGTTGCAGGAAAGTTTTTGTAATTGGCTCAGTCAATTGAGATACGGCTCTTCACACAGACACGCTGCCAATAACCATGAAGTAGAATTGCAGATGTGCACGTAAGGCACTGAAACAGACTGGGACAAAATTCTTTTCGCGAAAAACAGGGTCCCTACCAACCACATATGTATAGAGACACTGGAAAATTGCAAAAATATTTAACATAGTCTCCAATAAACTGTAGTATCTCAATCGCTACACGTGTGAACATTTTTCTGGCAAACCACATACGTAGAGACACTGGAAAATCGCGAAAATGTTTAGCATAGTCTCCAATAAACTATAGTATATTAATCGTGACACGTGTGAACAGTTTTGGAACAAATCACACACGCTGTGTGTCCAAGCTGTACAGTTCTAACTCGGCCCGTTGTAGAGAGAAACTGTGCTTCAAATAAACAATAGCCAATATAGATACAAAATATTCAGTGTTATATACAACATGTTGAAACCTAGCAAATAGTCAACTATTCCCGCGATATTCCAGTGTCTCTAACCATACGTTCTGTGTTAAAGCTGTACAGTTCTAATTTGGTCTGTTGAAGAGGGACACAGTGCTTCATATAAACAATAACCAATATAGGTGCAAAACCTTCAGTGTTATACATAGCATGTTGGAGCCTAGCAAACAATCAACTTTTCCCGCGATGTTCCAGTGTCCCTAATGCTCACATCTGCACCTCTTTTGGCAGAGTGTATTTGTGAAGAGATGTACTTCATTTGACTGTTCCAATGAGAATAAGGTTACTGCCACACCACACGTTGAGAGTTAAAAACAACCAATCACTGGCCATGAAGTAGAGCTGCACATCTGCACGTTACAATTATAGATCAACAAATTTCGCGTTGTTATCTGACCGCAGACAGAACAACAAGATGCCGTGTGCTCGTAAACATAAACCTCTCGTGCAGAGATTTTCGGATAGTAAAATTATTTTCAAATCAAAACGCGAAAATTTTAGAAATTCTGTTATTATAGAGGCCTAGATATAATCGTACTAAAGAAAGTATAAAAATGACAGTTTTCAATTTTTGTAGATTTTGAAATTTCATGCCCTTAATTTTCTAGAAACAGTTTTTAATTTTTAACTGGGAAATGTTAAGTACTTCCGCACAGTGCTATGTAAATAAACGTCCGCTCATAAAATAACTACTGGAAAAAATAATATAACCGAATTTTTATGAGTAGTTAAGATATTATTGACGATTCAGTATTCCAGACTTCCGCTCGATATCGTACCTTTCCACGCCCCTTCTAAGGGCCCGTGTCACTGAGTATGCTAAATTTTTCTTTATTTCTTCCTTACTGAAAATTTGGCTAAATAAATTTGAAAATATTTCATAATGAACTTTGCTAATTACATTACCTATCATTACACACACGTATTCGAAGTATGAAGACGTAATTATGAAATTATTAATCTAATTCATAATTTAACATAATAATTAGGCTACCTCTCAATATGTAATAAAGACTAACTATCTCCTAGTGCAAATTTAGTCCATTAAGAGGGAGTGTTAGACAATTTTGTTGTATTTTCAGTTTTTGAGCCATAACATTTCTTCAAATTGTGATATCAAAATTTTCTCTTTGACAAATCATAGGGTACAATTTTGGTAAAACTGCTTGACATAAACAATATAGCAAAGTTTCATCAATTTGTCATGCAGAATCACTGCAAGAGAATAATCGGTTAACTGTCAAGAATTGTCTTGCAATGATTCTGCATAACCGATTAATAAAAGATTCTAATATTAATTATGTCAAGCAGTTTATCAAGAATATATCCTATGCGTTGTCAAAGATAACATTCTAATAATACAATTTAAATGAATATTATGAATCAAAAACTGAAAATACAATAAAATTGTCTAACGCACCCGCTTAACACGCACATAATAGTAAAATGTAAAATAGCTATTGGGAGACATTGCCGATAATTCATCACATCTTTAATTTATCTAATGGGAATGTTAAATGTTAAGGACGAGGTCTACCGCAATTTTCATCATCATTATTTTATTTTGTATTTGTACCAGATATTTTTTTCTTATTTTAGACACAAAATATGAATAAATTTCGCTCTTATGAAAATTTTTTTATCTCTCATAGTGTTTGCGTAATGGCTTGTTAAAGTCGTATTTTGCATGTTTCCGTTTTAAGGACGTTGGACCTGTAAAAATTCAAAATTTTATATTTGTGCCAAACACTGTTCAACTTTTACACATCAGATAGCATGTCATTTCTCCGAATAAAATAACATAAGGGCCCATAGTTTTAGCATAATCACCTATCAAAGTCACAAAATGGCAGTTGCGGTGTAGCCAAAATAATAAAAAATAATTAACTTGCCGAAACAAGATAATTCATTTTGATACTTAAAGATGTGAACTACTTCAAGACACTTTTGTAAACACAAAGCGATATCTTTTTGTATTTTTTCAAAATTGATGAAAATGAGTAAATTTTTGCATAACTTTGACTTTCGGCTACTACTGAAATATTCAAAACTAACTTTTGTCAAACATGTCATGAAATGCATTGATACACTGATTTACAGTTCCCGTAATTTTTAATTCATTAGTTAATTACTTTTTTTGATTTTGGCTTCACCGTAATGGCCATTTCGTGACTTTGATGAGTGATTTAGCAAAAACTATGGGGCATAATTTTTTTTATTTAGGGAAATGACGTGTTATCTGATGTGCAAAACTTGAACGGTGTTTGGCACAAACATAAACAAATTAAATTTTACGGGTCCAACGCCCTTAACGACTACACTAAAACCAACTGATATACCAGACTCAAAAAAATCACAGTGGATATAGACATTGCAGGTTACAATGACATGCTCATAAAATTAAAGAATAAAAATTATTTGTATTTCTAAAATATTTATTGAATTTTTTTTTTAATTTTTGTTTTTAATTTCAGCATTTTTTTTTAATTCAAATATTTTTTATTCTTAAATTTTATGAGCATGTCATTGTAGCCTGCAATGCCTTTATCCACTGTGAATTTTTTGAGTTTGGTATATCAGTTGGTTTTAGTGAAGTCGTTAAAACGGAAACATGCAAAATATGACTTTAGCAAGCCATTACGCGAAAACTATGAGAGATAAAAAAAAATTCATTAGAGCCATATTTAGTCACATTTTGTGTTTAAAGTAAGGAAAAAATTTCTGGTACAAATAAAAAATAAAAAATAGTGATGAAAATTGCGATAAACCGCGCCCTTAACATAAGATGTGACACCGCCTTTTAAGCAATGCAGAGATGAAGTGCTAGGTTAGGGGAATGGAGAAGGTGGGCCAGTTGCGCGCGGAACGCGACTGTACCATGGCCGCCGCGCGGCGCGGCGAGGACATTAGCATAATAACGTCAGGGCGGCGGCCGCCCAGTTCCGCTCGCGACGTCGACAGTCTCTGCACGAAGAGGGGGGGGGTGAGGCGCATGTACCGTTGTTGCGCGGAGCGCGGCGATAAAAAATAGGAGGGGGAGGTTGGTGCGGGTTTCACGGAGGGAGGGGAGGCAGTCGAATCAAGCCCCTCCTCGGTAATAGTCAGACCGCTTCTTCGCTCCAGCGACCATTGTCCGGCTGACTCCGTGCTTGCCTCGAGGCTCTTGATACGCCGTACAGAAGCGCAACTCTTGTGATCTATGGTCGTTCTCTCCTGTTAACACCAGCACCAGGTTTCCAAGTCACCGGATGCTACGACAACGTGCCGAACACAAGAACACAGCTCCTGAAAAATCCTAACAGATAAAGTGAGCTTAGAGTGCTAGACAATTGTATTGTATTTTCAGTTTTTTTTTAGCCATAATATTTATTCAAATTGTATTATCAAAATTTTCTCTTCGACGAAGCGTAGGAAATATTCTTAGTAAACTACTTGATAGAAGTAATAGTTGGAAGGTTTCATTAATATTTCATGCAGAATAATTGCAAGAAATCTCCTGAAAGTCAACCTATAATTCTCTGACAATGATTCTGCATTACAAATTAATGAAACATTCCATTAATAATTGTGTCAGGCAGTTTATTAAGAATGTTATGCTACGCTTTGTCGACAAGAAAATTTGGATAATACAACTTGTATAAATGTTATGGCTCAAAAATTTTAAATACAAAAATATTGTCTAACGTTCCCCCTTAAGGGTGTTCAGGTGATATCAAATAATAATCTTATATTTTCATGAAATAGTGTTAGTTTTGTAGACTTTAGTCGCGAGGACAGTTTTCTCTAACGAAATAATTTAAGCTCGTATTTTTTCTCGCAACTACACGTCTAAGTTCTAATTTCCATTCCATGCAGCTATGCAAATAGTGAAAACGAAATGACTTACTTAAACGAAATAATTCATGGGCTTCGTAACGTAATATTTACAAAACAACAACGTAATGTAAGTTGCAAATTCAAAAATTTTTTATAATACGAAAGTTATTCACTGTACGTTTTTTTATTGTTAGGTAACGTAGCCCACGGCATGTTATTTAACTGTGAATTATTTCGTTTAAGAAAGTCAACTGGTTTTTACTATTCGCATAGCAGCGTAACATGAAAATTTTCACTTTGACGCGCCCTTATGAGAAAACTATGGAAGCTATAATTGTTTTATAAAACTAAACTCTACCATAAGTATTGACTTCAAAATTTAATTTTTTATATTAAACACACTTGTGGCCATTATCGTTCATTTATTTCAAACAATTGCAAATAACTCGAATATTTTTTAACTGAATGCTTTGGAAAAATTAGAAGCTGTGTACAGCCATACGATACACACATTTACCAGAGCGTTTTTAAAAATAATGTGACATTTGCTTGCGAAAAATTATTTTGCTTCATTTTGGCTAATTTTGACAACAAAATATGTGATATTTCAGAGGCAAAAATTAAAAAAAAACCTTTTGGTGAATTGCAACAGAAACATTCAGATAAATATTTTTATATGTACGTTTTAAAACTGCAAGGTGATTTTTTGATATGTGACTTAATTTGCATTAAAAAATATATATTTTCTAAGCCATTGCAAAACTAAAGAGCGAGGCCTTAAGGTGACCGCTTACGTGAACGTATTTTGTGCGTTGTGTGGAAGTTATAAGGACGACATAGTACGGGCATCACACCTGACCCCAACCTCTAGGCGCTAGTCACTGAACTAGCGTTCAGGCTCCTCGCCGTCAACGCATCTGTATGAGACTTTTAGGGGTAACCCTATTATTTTATGACGTAAAATTAAAGATAAATGTGAATTGTACACGCCTACACTTTTTAAAATATTTTGCGCCGCGATTTACAAACCTGAAAAAGACCACGAAAACTTCCACTTTCGGCATTTTAGACCTCTGCAAAATATGCTTTTATGAGTAGTGGTGAACCTGTAATGTTTATACACATGTAACATTCTTTGAGTACAATTCTTAAGCAGACATCACTCACGTGCGATGAGCAGTTTTCGAGTTATCTGGTGACATTTGAAGCTCTGTACACTCCTCGATGGACTAGGCAGGTGGCTACCTTAAGGCCTCTCTCTTTATTTTGCAGTGGTTTCGAAAATATATTTTTTAACGCAAATTAATACATATATCAAACATTCATTCCGGCAGTTTTAACACTTATATATCATCGCTTGTATCTGAATTTTTCTGTCGCAATACACCAAACGGATTATTAGATTTTTGTCCCTGAAATATCACATATTTCGTTGTCAAAATAAGCCAAATTGTGTATTGTATGACTGTACACAGAGTCAAATTTTTTCAAAGCATTTGGTTAAAAAATATTTGAGTTATTTGCAATTGTTTTAAACAAATGAAAGATCATTGCCTTAAGGCGCCCGCCTACTGGCCGTGTGTTTGTGTGAGTGAGGCACGGCACCAAGGGCGATGTTGACCGGCTCATCTGGTGCGGTATCGCCTCTACCGCAAGACACTGGAGCGACATGCAGTGGTATCGTAGATCACTCGCCTGACTGACACTTTCAGTGGTGACCCTATCTTTTTATTGATGGAAAGTTTTAAGAAAAGTCCATTACATCTTTCTATCGCCGTTTCACACGAATCCCGTGAGTAGTTTTTCAGATATAACAGGTTAAAAAAGATGTTTTCAGCCATTTTGAAGGGCTCCAAAATTATTTTTCTATTAGACATGACGCTTTGAAACGACTCGTCAGTCATCATTTGGAGTATATCTTCTTTTCGTACACAAACACATATGTGGAATAGTTTCTTTAATAAAACGTACTTAGGAACACGCTGCAACGCATTTTAAGCGCGTGATAGGCGAGGCCCTTAACAACGTAAGATAAAATGAGAGGGTTTATATAAGTTATAACCTGTAAAACGATGGTCATTCGAGCCATAAGGACAACAGGACAGTTGAGGGGCAAGACACCGGCTAACGCCATTAGAAAGTGCTCAACCTATCAGGAGAGTGCTTACCTTTCATTGGCTGAGATCCCATCCAATGACACCAGCTTTGCTCTCATTGGCCGAGAATGATCTTGACCATCCAATGTGTACAATAAACTCTGCTGAAATAACTGATTTTATAAACTGACTGATATAAAGTCTAGTTATAGAACCCAAAATATGACATGAAATTTTATATTTTTAAAATCGTCCCATCTTCCAAAATTGTTGCCCGGCAACTATATAGGCCCCTGTCCTATTAAAATCAAAGATTGGCTGATGAACGTTCAAAATACGTAAACAAATATCCTTCATGTGCTACCTTACTACACCACTGATCTAATAGAATTCACACCACTGATCTAATAGAATTCACACCACTTTCGATTCCTGCCAGTGTTGCCAAGATTTACACAAGTGTGATTCGTGCCATTAACATAATTTAACTAATTTTTGGGGTTATCCCTTTTCCCACGACCCTACATTCCGGTGCCACTCCATTCTAATCTCATGTCACCCCCTTTTTCTCCCCAGCGCTGAAAACTTCACTGCCATGTGCCGACCAAAATCTCTTCACTCATTCAAGAAAACGATCAGATGATAAAGTAAAGACCTGGATGTTAAGAAGGCGTGGTAGATAAAATAAACGCTGCAATATTCACTTGAGATCTACACTTTTTGAATGTCAATATAGAAAGTTCATAAAACAAAAATCCTTGATATTGATATCTGCCAACTTTATGAGCAAACATTTGTTTAGAATGATGCATTTGTTACGAGCGATCTCTAGCGACGCAATAAATTTTACGAGGTTTCGGCGTCAGGGATTATTCTTCAGAAATACATTAATCGAGAAAATTGTTTTCCCAGAAAGTTGGAAAAACTGTTGTCTAGGATTGCTGTTTTTTTTTTTTTTGCAAATGGGCTTGGAGAAGTCTGCAATTTTGAACTGATATTTTAAACTCTGAATTATATAACATGCACTCTTAAGGACGTTGAATCCGTAAAAATTCAAAATTTAATATTTGTGCAAAACACTGTTTAACTTTTACACGTCAGATAACATGTTATTTCCCCAAATAAAAAATAGGTCCCATAGTTTTAGCATAGTTACCTATCAAAGTCACAAAATAGCAGTTGCGGTGTAGCCAAAATAATAAATAATAATTAACTTGTAGAACCAAGATAATTAATATCGATACTTAATGATGTGAGCTTTTGTAAACACAAAACAATACATTTTTGTATTTTTTAAAAATTTATGAATATGAGTACGTACAATTTCGCATAACTTAGACTTTTGGCTACTACTGAAATTTTCAAAACTAACTTTTATCAAACATGTCATTAAATGCATTGATACATTGACTTTCAGGTCCTGTAATTTTGAATTCATTAGTTAATTACTTTTTTTATTTTAATTACACCGCAATGGCCATTTTGTGACTTCGATGAGTGATTATACAAAAACTATGGGCCTAATTTTTTATTAATGGAATTTACGTGTTATCTTATGTGCAAATGTTTAACAGTGTTAGGCACAACTATATAAAGAAAAGAAATTTTACGGGTCCAACGCCTTTAAAGGGGAGTGCTGGACAATTTTATGTATTATCAGTTTTGAGCCCCCGTATCATTTATTCAAATTGTATTATTAAAATTTTCTCTTCGACAAAACTTAGGATATATTCTAGGAAAACTGCTTGAGATACATACCAATGGAATATTTCATTTATGCGTCGTGTAGAAACGTTGGTAGAGAATTCTTTAAAGATAATGTAAATTTTTTTGCAGTGATTCTGCATGGAATATTAATGAAAGAATCAATTATTATACATGTGAAGTAGTTTACAAAGAATATATCCAATGCTTTGTCGAAGAGAAAAATTTTTATATACAATTTTAATAAATGTTACGGCTCAAAAATGGAGAATTACAAAATGTCTATGACTCTCCCTTAAGTGCTGACCGAACATCTCTCACTTGATACTTGTGTAATGGTAGTGCATGATTGGATGTTGTTTTTCAGCATACTCCATTGCGATGCAGACGAATATCGATGGAAAATGATGAGGATATGATAACAAAATTAAGCAGACTATGCTTTTGTCAACAAGATACATACACATCATACGCACCAGTCGTAGTCATGTTCTCGAGTCCTGCGTGTCTTTCGTTGTAGACGGGAATAGGTTCCAGTTCCCGAAACATTGTTTTTCTGCTCGTGTCAAAAAAAACTACTGTGTTTTGTTTTGCTTTGTTGTTTTCTCGTATATTTGTGGTTCATATGTTTTATCTGTTGGTTATTTTGCCGTAGCAGACTTGATGTATTTTTTTAATTTTTTTTTATTTTTAATATCTGGCTGGCCTTGTTATGTCTGACCCGGTTCCATTTATGGAATTGTATGTTGTGTGTGTATCCTGTCGACTATAACATGTTCTGCTTATTTATAGTTTCCCATCCTTTTTAGTTTTCTATGAGAGACATCTGCGTCGCAGTCGAATATGTTCAAAATCTACATCCAGTCAAGGTCTCTATTGAAAGGTGACTTGTGAGTTGATTCTTATATAATACACAAGAAACATTTATTTGCGATGTTATTATACATAGTAAGAAGTAATTTTGTGACCTGGTTAGTGGATGTTTAGTGACATGGCCGTCGTTAGTAGAAGGCCTAAATATTGAATGTGGTAACGCTGTATTCAAGGGATACCAGCAGCCTTTCGCTAATTTGCTGCCCTAGTCTATGTAATGTGTCTAGGTGCGGTTTAAGTGGCGTGTGCTCGTCTACAAAGTCTAGGGCAGCCAATGAGAGACCGGCAGCAGGCCCCTTGGTGCAACGTTATCACATTCAAGACTCCAGCTTTCTGCTAAAGACGGCCACGTAGGGGTGTTAAGAAAATAGTGTAGGCATCAAAGATGTTAGAAGGGTCCAGATGGAGCATTTCGCCGGGAATTGTAACCAAACAAACGCTTAACGTGGCTGGTATCAATATGGCCGACTAATTAAAAAATTGAGGAAATATTAGTTAGGAGGTGTGTAAACAGGGCTAAAATATAGAGTTTTCAACCTAAAACATCAATTAAAGAGCATAATACATTAATTCACCATAAAAATTACCTGTCTGATGTGTACTTTTGAGGTTAAAGCAGTATGGTGACTGGCAAATTTGGTGGCTTCCTCTCCCCCTTCTTGGCTTCACTCCCCTCGCCGTCATTCAGACCTTATGCTACCCCCGTGGTACACATGATACGATGGAATTATTTTCCAGTCAACCATAATACCGTTCCTAAAAAATTGTTTATGAAACATAACATTTACTGAGAGAGGTGAAGTAGATGTAAAACACTCGCCTCACATTTGGGAGGATTGTGGGTCACAGGTTCCGGCATACCAGATTTCTGTTTTTCAGGGTTTCCCGAAATTACACTAGGCGAATGCTGAGATTATTCCTCAGACAGATCCTGGCAGACTACTTACCGCTTTCCCCCTTTGTTCCGCCGCCAAGGCTTCCTACCGTTGGGGGCCGCGGTGGTCGAGGGGTCAGGCCTCTCGCCCCCCCCCCCCTCCAAAGCGATCCGAGTTCGATTCCCGGAATTTTGCATGTGGGAATCGTGCCGGACAATACCGCTGGTCGGCGGGTTTTCTCGGGGATCTCCCGTTTCCCCCGCCCATTCATTCCGGTGCTGCTCCATACTCACCTCATGTCACCCCTAACCAGCGCTGAAGACCTCGATGTTAAGCACTGACCAAAATCTCTTCACTCACTTCCTGCCGTTCGAGGGCACATAAAGCGACTTAATACAATTATAAGGCTTATGTAGCAACAACAAACAAAGTTTGCACATTTCCAGTTATAACTATGGTTTCCGCCCAAATATTATGACTATCACCGCCTCTTTTCACGCAATGAAGCTTTGAACTTAAATTGTCGATATAACTTAGTCGGGCTATTTTTTTACGCATAAAATAACATATTTTAGTGAAATAAATTTTAAAAAGTCTCTTTTTCTAGGAACCGTTTTATAATAAATGTATATAAAGATAACAGCCATTATTTTTAATCAGTTTAATGCTTTACATACATGATTATTGACGTGACATAACACGTATTACTCTACAACAAAATTATCCCTTAAGAAGACGTGGTACATAATTCAACGCGAAAGCATTAATCTATAACTGCAGGATTCTTGAAGCCATTTTGCGAAAATTAAACAATAGCAATCCTAGACAATAGTTTTAGCCAACGTTTTGAACAAAATTGTTTTCAGTGTTACGAACTTCTGAGGGACAATCTCTGACGACGGAACCTCGTGCGGATTTAACTGCAGCGCAAGAGATCACGCGTAACGAATTGGGAATTATGGATAAATATTTACTCGTAAAGTTGGCAAATACAATTATCTAGGATTGTCATTGAGTATTTCATCCATATTGGCTTCGAAATAAGTATAGAAATCAATTAATGTTTTCAGCGTTTATTTATCTACTACGTACTCTTAAGCTGCACCAATAAGAAAACAGCGTAAGCTACGTTTTTGGACCATATTCCGATTTAGTATTAGCATAAAAAACATATATATTATGTAATGTGTAAAAAAAATTGCCCAGCTTAGTTGCATCAAAAGTTTAAGATCAAAGATCCATTATTTGAAAAGAAGTGGTGGTCTTAAAGTTTTGGTAGAAACTGTATTATAAAATTCACATAACTTATATAGACACAAACCATTCGCTGTCATTTAAGATGGTTCGCGTTACATCATGATCTCACGTAGGTATAATATGTTGTTGGGTAGCGCAAACAGTAAATACAGTAGTCAGATGTGTACATAGAAACTGAAGGGGTACAAAAAGGAGCGATGTCAAACGGACGACTGGAATATGCAATCGTCAATAAAATCTGAACTACTCTTCATAATGCGATTAGATTTTTTGCCGAGCAAATGTTTTATCAGCGGACGTTTATTTATATTGCACTGGGCGGTAGTATTCTTTACTTTTGAGTAAACAATTAAAAACTATTTGTTAGAAAAAATAGGGCTTGAAACCACAAATTCTACACAAATGGAAAACTGATATTTTTATAATTTACTATGATAGTATCTAGGCCTCTATAATAACCTAATTTCAAATACACTCGCGTTTTGATTTGAAAATAATTTTACTGTCCGAAAATCTTTGCGCGAGAAGTTTACGAGTGTTAAAATAATTTTCAAATGAAAATACGAGTTAGATATTATCATACTTAAAATGATTAAAATCACAGATTTCTATGTTTGTATATTTTGTGGTTTCAAGATCTTACTTTTCCTATCATTTTTTTTTACTCGAAAGTAAGGCACTCTACCGCATAGTGCTATATAAATTAACGTCCGCTGATAAAATATCTACTCGGCAAAAAAATCTTATCGCATTTTGATGAGTAGTTTATTTTTTATTGCCGATTAAGTATTATAGTACCTAGTGTTTTCGACATCGTACCTTTCCGTACCATAAAGAATCCATTCTTATGTTAGATATAATAACGCAAAGCTTGCAGGCCACAGACAAGGCCACGGCATTTAGCAGGGGAGGGTGACAGCTTGACTCTGTGGACTTCCCGGCCACCCCTTGCGTCATGTGTCCACGGAGGAAGTTTCCTTCACCCGCCCTCCAGGGTCGCCAACTGTCGAAACCCACCCGGCGCGGCGGTGGTGTCACCCTTCAAGAACCACCTACAATGAGCTCCTCTCGAGCACGGCAGTTGTCCCATTCAAAAGCCTGCAGGTTTTTGGAGGAACGCAGGTGACGTCAGGACGACCGGATCCTCACTTGATTTCCTCGTCACTTCTTCGAGTCCTTGTGTTTCTGGTTGTCCATTGATACGTGGGCTGGGAGTAGCGTAACGGTCTCTGGGTGACAAGTCGAACAACCGGAACCAATCTCAAATTACACCTTACGTTTTTTTTTTCTGGCATATTCGAGTCGTCACAGTCCCGTGGGTTCTGTAGTTGGCACATCTGGTTGACAGGGAGATGCTTTCAGCCGTAAGGTTGTCCTTCCTGCTCATTGAGGTTCAGTGGACAGTTAAAACTGACAATAGGCGCTTATAAACGTTCACGAGGGCAGGGTGGATCAGCCAAAATTTAAATTATTGGTGTTCGAAATATTACTCCATGTAAGTTTATCCTTGTTCGAAATTTCAAATGATGGCGCCTTGGTCAACTACTTAAACTAATATTATTTTTTAGTATAAATAGAGATGATGGTATATCGCGTAAATGTTTTGAGCCAACATACCCTTGAAAACACTGTAGTTTCTCGCAACATGTATGATTGGGTGATACACGTCTGACGTTCCGTAACTGTCTGGAGACCAATAACAAGCAGCAAATATTATAATAGCGAGATTCTTATTGGCTCAGTCGAATAGGGTAACAACTCCACGTACCGAGAAAAGCCAATGAGGTCTTGATAAGCTGAACATACGTTGAAACCTAGCAAACAGTCAAGTTTTCCCACGATAAACCATCATCTCTAAGTATAAACAAAATAATGGTCACACCGTGGATGTAGCATTCAGCAAAAATGTATCATGTGGAAAAAATTTGCGCTTCCCTTTTTATTTATTCCCGTTATTAAAACCTTGAATAGCATTGCGGGAGTTATCAAATCCTGGTGATCGACAAAACCTGGTTCCGTTAATGACATAACCTTCTCTACTCCAGCGAGTGAGTTCTCATAAGTGCCTAAAGAGTAAATTCTGAAGAAAATCCTTGTTTCCGTTCTAAAATAAGGTAATCTTCAAATATTAATATGTTCTGTATTTATTACTGAACTCCAAAAAATATACAAAAATTTCACCAAAACGTTTCAAGTCCATAAGACATCTGGTCAAGAAAATTAAACATAGCGTATCATAAAAGACAATTAATTTATAAAAAGCAGTTTCACTTAAACTTTAGTTCAGAACTGGTACAAACAAACTTCTTAGCAGACCTAGGAAGCATAAAAACTTCTTCAAATCAAAGTAATTTTCATAGAGTTGTTAATTCAGATTTTGCATTTATGTCTTCATCGTTTCACTTCTTGTTTTAACCAGAATGTGACTTGGACTGTCCCCACTACACGAAATGATCTGCGTTCATTACACTGTCGTTACATTAATTAAATATGTTTTTTCTTAAGTGCCATTCTATGGGAAGCTAGACTACAACGTAAACCCGACACTGGATCTGAATAGAGAATGTTAAATCTTAAATGTCAAGTCGTTATATGGAAATCGTAGCATGTACGGATTTTTCCACTAAATACCTGTACTTCATTTCTCAGCGTGATTACCGTTAGGAAAAATGTATACTTAACTAATTTACAATCGAAGTTATTTTTATTTGAAATTATCTTAGAATGTTAATTTTAAGGTATCCAAGTTGATGAGTTTGATTCAGAAGATATTTAAACAAAACATATTTTTCTCCAGTTTCTTTATTTTAACGTATAATTTTTAGTCCTACGTGTTAACTGACTAGCTGATACTTATATTGACATTCTAAATTTTCCAAATTACAGTAATTAATATTGTAAATATGTGACGTTTTTCCAAGGAGACCATTTCACGCTTATTCAAACGTAAGCCCATCGTCCACAACCCCTTTTTCTCAAATCTCTAATGTTTGTGCTGAGGACGAAGAGAAATATGTTGATTGACATAGATTATCGGCATTATTCTTTACGAACCGTAAAATACTACGAACGTTGATGTATACTTCCAACATTTGTAAATTCACATGTAAACTGTTTGTAAATCGAAAGAACAGCACATTTTTATTATGATAAAAATTTTGTAAATTGAAAATTGGCCCCGGCTGCTATCCAATTGGTTGTCGAGATAGCCCCATTTAAAGGTAAACTTGACAAGCTTTAGAATTATTGTTTCTTTTGCAGTTATGTTCCTCGTTTCAGTTACGAGAAAATTAAAATACATAATAAATAACACACTGATCTTATTTTTCCACAACTATAATAAGAACTTTACAGTATACAACCATTTTGTTTCAAGTCATATTTTGTCCAAAGCCAAATTCTTTCACAGTAAGTTCGAAAAGACCACAATGAATTTGTCAACTCGCGTGGTACCGTAGACACGAATTTTTAAGAACGTTTGTCAATTAATGTGTGGTGTTGTAACAAAATATGAGTATAAAAATGTATTGTTCGGTTTAGACTACGATTGACGAGTTAATAACTGTACCTTAAATGAAAACAATTTAGGTACTATTTGATAATCTAAAATATGGTTTAGGGAAATTATTCGAAGCTTGCTTACATTAAATTTTCTAAGCAAGCTTATATTTTGATTAACTCCACTCTCCCCTGTTTCTGTTTCTGCGATAGTTATTTTTTTTAAAACTTTGTTTAGAGCTGATATCAGAAATCTGATTAATAGGTTAGTTTTATATATACATATGAATATATTAAATATAATATGTATATGTTGCATTTAAGTGTGCAATGATTTCTACTTGCAATTTAAGAAAGTGTTTACTAACCAGTCATCCAAATATTTAAAAAAAAAAATCTAAAATAATAGGTGCCACTACACCAAACCAGTGTCCCGTACATATACAGAAAAAAATTATTCAAATGTTTAATCGAGCCTATGGTTTCTTTAATTAAGTGCCTTAAATATGTTCTTTACATCATGGAGTCGTTCGCAGTGGTTCGCTATGTCACATCGCAAAGATGATAAAATCTTAATCGCCGCAAGTTTCATGAATAGCAACATAACAGTAAGATAATTATAATTAGTGGCTTAAATACATAATTGTGTAATTCTAGTAAAATTTTAAATTAAGGCCAAATACTAATTAATTTGCTTAGATCATAACGACTTCTTAACTTAATAGTACCTACGTAAATCTTATAAGAAAAACTTGCTTTATTTGTGTTAGTTACTTAATTAAAAAACGTCAATTAATAAAACTCTTTAAAATATCTACATAATCATACAGAGTAAAATTATTTGGTTTTAAAATTTATCTAACTTTTTTAAAAATATGTTTTGTTTGTGTCTGATGTTGTGATACTGTGTAACAGCTTCTTAAATTGTTTTGTAGGGGGAAAAATACTAAAATTTACACCGATTATTTGCTCCAAGAAGCAGGTGACTGGCTGAAGAGGTGGTAAAAATGTGTTTGTTTGAACTTGTGTACCTTAAAAAAATTTTTCAAATAATCACAATATTCGTAAATCCAACAAGTAGAAAAGTATTGCAACTTAGAGTGGGAGCTTCTGTCTCCACCCCCCTTCCACAAGAGGTAGGCTACTGAGGGGCACCGTTCCCAAAATCATTCAGAGTGGTCCAATTACAAACTGCACCTAGGGACTGGTTTTTATCACAAGTGCAAGGTTAACTCCCTTAACTATCGCAATACATCCTTTCAGCTAATAGGCTGGCACCTCGGAGCGCGTGGAATTCAAATGTGCGCAGTAAAGTTTGCCCCTGCGACTTTACAGGTTGCGATTTCCGGACAAATGTTCACAATCAAAAAACGTTTCTTTTTGGGTTCCCTGCCATCCGTGTGATTTACGACCACTATTTACGGAACATACTGTGTATGTATGAGCGTGTGCGTACATACGTACACAAAATTAACATAAGAGAGAAAAATTAACATTTTTTTTAAGGGTTGAAGTTCGACCTTCGTTAACTTTTTTTCCCGTTTCTTACAAATTCGTCTGCCCTCAGTTTGATTTGGAGGAACTGTGGAAGTTAATGAATGTGTTAAAACTAGTGTGAGTGTGTGTGTGTTTGTGTGTGTAATATTTTCAAGTCAACCTAGTTTTGATATGAATTTCCAAACACGTATAACTATGGTTATTTTCAAAACTAATATTATTTTGGTATCCATACGTAACAATCAACTCATTAGAATATTGTTTCCTGATAGAAAATACGTAGTTTCAGATTGTATGCAGAAACTTAGCTGCCTGTTGAGTTCACTAAGTTGCTGGAAAAGTAAATCAGTTTGTACCTCTATTATAATATACACTCTCTCACTTAGTATGCAATAAATGATCAGTTTTAAATTAAATTATTTTATTAATGAATATATATTCACATGTATGCATTTAGATCTTCAGCTGTTTGTTCACTGGCTGTTGCTTTAGTGAGTGACCACCACACCTGACAACGTTGCTCTGGAGTCAATTATTTTTTCGATGGAAGTCTGCTGTTGGTTCAGAGTTCTTATATAAGAGTTTCATTAACTGCGACCCTATCGCGAAAGTAATGAACATGTACTGGAGTTGGAAATCTAATATCTTCTCAAATGAATTCGTGAATTTTTCAAATCTATGTCAATAATCCTATAGTCACTGTTTCACTGCCCTGGTTGTTTGCTTCTGGTTTATGTACCTGTTCCGTTGTACTACAACAAGATTTTACGCCTAACCTCGTTTTCTTCTAGTTCGCAAACGGCGATTTCTGTCTCAGCCATTAGAACACCGTACTGCAACTCCTGTTCCATTGTACTGCTTATTTTACCATTTATGTTTAGCCACCTGCCATATCGATTGCGTTACAAATTCCGACCTTCTGCATTATTGATCATTTACCCAGCTCTTCACCAACCGTTGAGCTGCTCTCGATTTGATTTTCTACACGTGAGCCTAGTATCTTTCTCGTGAACCTAGCCGCCACTGGGGCAAGACGTTGCTTTTGAAGAACCTACCTTGGCCCACACCGAGCCAACCCTGTTCTCTACAACTTAGTAATGTTCAGCTGCCCTGTTACTTTTTCAACTGACAAAGCACAGGCGTCTAAATACTAGCCAGTTACCTGATAAAATCGTCAAAAGAAACGCTAAGACAGCTGAAGGAAAGTAAGAATAATTTAAACTTCCTTGAGCACTGCCGATTGGTGAAGATATCCTCAACAATAATTTTGATGCACGTTCTCCCAGCTTATTATGTTAGTTAAGATTTAGTCTTACACAAGAGTTTCGATTTTGTAGCGTTTTGTAGGCTAGCACATTTTTAAGCCTTTTTAACGCAGCATCCGTGCTTACAAGGAAACCCTGAAACGACGTATTGTTTACTGCTAAGCTGAGCAACAATATCTTCGGAACTTCTGCCCTTCGTCTCTGGAACTGTGAAGTATATCACAACAGCGCAAAGTGCACATGAGCCACCATAAAACCAGAAGCAACCGTAAGTCCCTATCAAGTGCGTAAGATTGGTGAATGTTTTTGCAGTCACGAACGCGAGAACAGACAGAAATACTACCGAGATGCTTTGGACCATACCTCGCGCCTGAGGACTTGGCAGTTCAGTTGTCATGAGAACCGAGATAGGGCTGAGAGCCAGCCCGGAACACAAAATGTATAAAGACAGGCAAGTCACCGGTAACCACTGGATGAAGCTGACGTTTGATCCTAGTTCCTTCATGTAGAAATAGTAGCCAGTGGGAAAAAGACTTGCTGCTGTTAAAAAGTTGGCAGTCATGAGAAGCACTCTCCTGCCACTCCTCTCGATGATTGCTGAAGAAAGAGCTGAACCCAAGACTAAAATTGAGCCAACAACGATAGAGGACACATTTGCTGATAACGACGACCCCGTGTCTTGGAAGATTGTCTGTATATAGACTATCATGACAGACACTCCACTTAACTGATTATTGAGCATGAGACCAAGACATATTAGGAGAGCTCTGAAAGTGCTGCGGTTCATTAGGTCCCTCAGCGTAATCTGAAATCACACAATTATCATGAATTAGAATGATCTAGTTTCTTAATCAAACAATACAGTATTCAGTGTGATGTTCACGAATTTTATATTAACTTCCCTACTATCGGCTACACAGGAAGATTCACGAGTAGTTACCACCACACATGTAGATTATTCCGTGCTTCATTTGGAGCAGAAATTATCATATGCTTGTCAGTTCCTGATTAAATGAGAATGAGTACTTGCACTGCTATGTCTAGTTTACCGATGGGGCATTCACACGAGATGGCATGATCAATATGCATAATTTCCGAGGCGCATGACTGGTGTAATTTATCTGCGACTGTTGATGCTCGAACACAAACAATGCGGTCTAATAAAACATCACTGATGTAGTTCTGAATTATTTCATCGTCGGAAATAATGTGCGTAAACCCTCAAGCATGTTGCATTCTTTGCTCCAAATTATGTAAAGAATGTGTTCTTTGTGTGATGGAATTTCTTGTGAATCCTTCCGTCTACCTGTGTATTGATAGGTCTGCGTAATGAATATTTGGGAAGTTAGGTAGATAGGCACTGAAGTTCTGGGTATTCTTATGTGTTATTTCATCGTTTACTCTATTGCTCTTTCCTTAAAATCAATATGATTTTATCGTTGAGTATAATCTCACTAGCTATATCCCTTCATGATGTTAGAAACAATAACTCATCTCAAGCACACACTGCAACTGGATTTACGTAGCGCCATCCTTATTTCATACAATAACAAATGCGGGAAAAACATAAACACTTCGTGTAGATATTTGGCCTTCGTTACCTTTTTCTGCCTGTTCTTCACAAATTCTTCCGCCCTCAGTTTGGTTCGGAGGAACTCTTCTTCAGTGCAGCTACCATCTCTGAGCCATGATAGAGATTTCTTCGCCTCCTGCTCCTTTCCTCTAACGAGGAGGAAGAGCGGAGACTCTGGAAGCCAGAAGAATCCCAACAAGAAAGCTACTGGTTCCATGAGGCCGCTTATGTTGAACCACATGTAGCTCACGTACGAGCCCACCGCGTATGAATACAGCATCCCCAGAAACTGTGACACGGAGAAAATAGCTCCAAGTCGACCTCTGATGTCGTCTTCCGCCACATCGTTGATGTAAGTTGGCACCAACACGCCGACTGCACCAATAGACAGTCCTCCCACGCATCTGGAACACCGTTTGAATAGTAAGACCACAGATGCGTCAGAAATAGGTGACACTGTTATAAATAGTCACCTGGAAAGATAATGAGTTCTTAATGTAATCACAATAAGCGAATTCATTGTAAGATTTTTACTTAACGATGGTAGCAACGGAGTAAAATTAGATACGTCATTAACATTCAAAGACTTTGGTTACCCTTGGTGGTAAAATAACTTATGATTTAAAGTGGATGTTTTCACGGCAGTAACATTAGCATCATTATGCATATAAAGTGAATTCACATTTAAATATGTAATTGTAAGTAACTAAGCCACTCTTATTGAATTATTTCTAATTTTACGAAAAATTTAACAGTTCTAGTTGCAACAATTCTTCGAACAACGATTAAGTTGTAACAGTAACTCATTTTATGCAATTCGGTAAATTTTACTGCGCAGATGGTTCAACATAAGTTTTCAGTACTGTTTCAAGCAACTAATTTTTAGAAAATTTATGCTTGGGGTAATGAAAATTTTCAAAGAACGGCATATTATAAGAAACCCTAAAGTAAATTTAAAATTATTATGTAAAGAGGAAAATGATGGGTTATAATACGATCTCTGATACGATGTTAAAAATAGATGGCATTCCTAAGAATCTAAGTCTACATGTAATAGTCGACTAACATTTTCAAAGCAAGCATGCAAGTAAATTCTGTTTACTTGCTTTTTAATGATTGGTGTATTTTGATGAGTTAAACTTTAATGTGCAGTAAGGTAAGTCTCCGAATTGTTCGGTTGTTGAGGGATGATAAATTTTTTGGTAAAGTCGCTGTGTTTCTTACTACGGAGAGACACTATTACTTTCAAAAGTCGCACTTTATAAAAAAAATCAGTTTTGAGCAAACGACTTTTCAAAATTTACAACTTCCACAGGTTAGCATCCATAAGTAAAGTAGTACCTACATGAAAATAATCACTGCGATACAAGCCAAAAATTATGAGTTCAAATTCTGGCAGTATTGCCCATAGTTATAATTTTGGTGCCAGGACGTTATGGCAAAAAGTAGACAAAAATAAATTTTACATAAACACGTGAAGGCTTATTTTAAAGATTTATGTTCTGAGTTTTGCATGTTTGGCTGTTTGTAAAAGTCTATATTTTCATGTGTCACAAGGACGTATTTCTATATTTACTATTTCAGAAGTTATGAACAGAAAAATTTATGCGAAACTCAGTTTTGAGAAGAAAACATAACATAGATATATGTTTCTAGACTAACTCGAGATACACCTAAATGTGACCACTATACTATTCGGCAGTTAGTTTTCTGGCGTATTTAGACATTCATTATTTTGTATTTTGAATTACATGTATTGGGCGAAAGCAAATGACTTCCTCCCTTTTTATTTTATTAATTTCAAGTTTCGTAAATGAGTAATGGATGCGTTAACTGAGTAGTAAGACGGAACCAAGAATGATTTGACCACCAGATATATGGAGACGATAAGTGAAAAAAGTGTTATTTCCGTCCATATAACAATATTATGATGATGTCCAATAGCAACTACTTTCATGGACAAATTTCCGTACATGAAAATGAATAGGTTAAATGCGATAAGTCCTATAGACGAAGAATCACACCTCAAGTTGCATATGGTATGAAGAAATTTACATCCATTTTTTAATTTCTTTAGGATTGTGGTACTTGTTTACAAAATCACGTGAGTGATAATGAATAATTTATGAGTGCATTTCCTGATGACGAAGTCATTGATCCCGACTGCAAAATGAAATTATGTTCAGCACGTAAATGTGAATATTATGTGGTTACACACTGCACATTTTGTGATAGTGAGTCTTCTGTACAATACAGTCAAGAATCATCGCAAATATTATGGAACCGTAAAAAAAAAAAAAAAAAAAAAAAAAAAAAAAAAAAAAAAAAAAAAAAAAAAAAAAAAAAAAAAAAAAAAAAAAAAAAAAAAAAAAAAAAAAAAAAAAAAAAAAAAAAAAAAAAAAAAAAAAAAAAAAAAAAAAAAGGAATCTGGTTATAAGAAAAGTGAGCGGTATATTGACGGAATATCTAAGAAGGTAGTACACGGCACGGTTGCAAGATCTGTCCCAGAACATAATGCGGACTATATACCTCAAACATGGGAGAAACTAAGTTGTTCTACGGAAGTGTTTCAGTGTATTTATGAGGTGCCCTATTTTGATATGTTGGAAGAGTTTTTAAGAGGACACGTTGCATGCGTTTCCAGTTAGAATATCAATAATTTAACCAAAGCAACGCAATTTAAAGTCTAGCCAAACTGGTCAGAACGACAGAACGATATGTGAGGAAATAGGAAAATGATTCAGAAGTTTTTCGGATGAAAACTGATAATGCATATTAACTTCATAGCATAGAAAAGTAAGTTTGCAACTTTAAAATAGAACATAACAGAGCATATAACATGTGATCATAATAAGCCAGAAACTATGTAAAATAATATTGACGATACAAGAATCGGTACTTATTATTATTTTTTTCTCCAGAAATTGACCGGGTTCAGATTTGCAAGATATTCTTTTTGAATCATTTGGGTTTATCAGAAGAAACTACGAGAGCAGCAGTGCATAAAATTAGTAAAAAAAGGTGCATTAGAGAAATACAAAAGAGGAGTAAGACGAAATGGATAGAAAAAGATGGCTGATATAACAAGAAAGGCAATAATAACCGATCATAGCAACAAATATTCTTGAGAGTAATCGAACGCTTGCAAAAATTCTTCCACTAACTAAAGAATACCTGTATCCTGACATCTGTGCGAGTAATGGATGACGTGTGTATAAAGAGTGTCTATTGAAAACTTGGGTAGTCTGTAAACCAATAGAAAGATGTTTTGATCGATAAACATTTCCTACCATAGACCAGAAGAAAGTCAAGATACGTCGTGCATGATTATAATGTAGGGAAATGTCACAATCTATTAGAAAGTTGAAAAAAAATACAATGCTTTGCTCATGTCGAGCGCAAAATCCAAGCAAACAAACTTACGGAGTTCAAAATTTAGGCACAAGGAGACAAAATGTGTGTTTGTGCTGTGTTTGGCATACAAGTTATATACTTACCACTGACGAAAGTGCAATCTTCTGGTAACGAAAATCAGGTGCATTTAACTTTATTTTTAATGACATAGGACGAGACTGATTTTGCTACAAACGGCACAGAGCAATAATTAACGAGGATCTTCAGAGATTGCAACATGTTTACACCTTAAAGCCAATGTGAGGGAAATAACATTACTTTCATAAATTTAACTTTCATATGTTTCAGTGTTTCATTCATCTGTCTTCAGTACCCGTAATTCAATTTTCACACAATGGCTTCAGAATTTCATACACTAACTGACAAAATATAAACTCAGTTTTCCAGCCATTCAACACTATCGTTTATACAGAATGTCCGGTCTTATAGGACAAGTCGCATTCCACATGTGCAAATCTAAACGTGGCCATAAATTAAACTATTATCTGTCGTAATGGCACATGGATGTGAACACACTGCCATCGTCGCACTTCAACACACTGCGTCACTACTGTAGTCTCAATACACGTTCCATATTTAACCCATTTATATTTCCCCTATGAGACCTGACTTATGGGTCACCCTGTCGGTATAAAGAATATTAGAACATGGACCTCCGTTTTGATGCTCCACAGCAGTTTACAAATCATTATTTGTTATGTACATGTATCAAATAATTATTAAATAAATAAGCATATATGTGAATCAACGACATTAAAAAGCATTTTAACTACAGGTCGTGGTTATTGAAGTACTTATTGGTTTGTAAGCGTATCTTTCAACTTTCATACTTTATTCCAAGAACAACACACATTATGTATGAAAGCTAAGAACTGCCTATATTTACTTATGCAAAAACAAAACAAGAATACCCTGTTTACAGAAGTGACATTGCCTTGTGTTGATGCCAGCCATAAAAATTGAGAAAAAAAAACATATTTAATTTTTTTTTTCTTTTACCTAAGTATAATGAAGAATAGAGACTCTGCCCATAGTGCAATAGTCTCTGCTGTTGCAGTAGCCGGAGTTATCTTTGGTCCCTCTTAGCTGGCCACAATCCAGAGAATAACATCCGTACATTGTTAAATGCATGGAACGTAACAATTTTGTAAACTTAAAAAAGTACTCAAGAGGTATAAGAATATCAGTGTTAAATAAAGTGATGAACACAACGGAAATAAAAAATCAAATGGTTTGACATGTTTAAATTTTAAGTAGAAAAATTTCATCCATAAAACTGTCTTTCAAAACGCATTATTCTTAAACTTATTAGAGATTGTTGCATGTCCGTCGGTTGGACCTCTAAATAAAGAAACATCAAAGTTGACCAAAGAGAAACGTGAAAACCCCTCCGATACCGTTATGCTCTGAAGACACTCCTGTAATAATATGAAGTAATCACGTTTAATTGTTCAAAGTTACTTTTAATTAATCAAGGTTACTGTCCACGTGTAAGTCGTAGGTTAAAACAATGTGTCAGGCGTGCATTGTTTAGTACGTTTCTTATATTAACAACATAAGCATCCATCTATGGAATAAGTTATTTTCAATAGACTTATGAGGTTTGTTTCTGTTTGTTCGTACGGCATTGTTTCTGTGTCTTATATTATAAATTAGACTGCACTCATACTTACGTAATTCGTTGTGACAGACCAATCACAGAGCTTATTATGTCTTGTAAGTATTGTTTCTTAGGCATTGTTTGTATCTATAATTCTTAATAAATACGGATAAAATATATCTCGAAGAGATGTTACGAACATGGTTTCTCTATTACACGTTGCATACTAATATGAAGTAGCTAGAGTAACACTCTAAGTAAATTATTATTTTCAAGCACAAGTTGACGTGTCTGCAGGTATAAAATATATAATTAATAAATATTTAATGAGTTAATTAATGACTGGATTTGTTTACATATATAGAGTGAATTTTGACGTAGCGTATTTTAGTTATATACTTCATGCTCGGTTAACTTTTTAAGGTACTACATTTCTTTGTTTTGAAAACCTGCAACTTGAACAATATTTTTTTTAATGTCCTCCTTCTTAAGTGGGGGATTCTGAAATACCCCTTAACGAGTTTGGAGGGACAATATTTAAAACTACACGATATGAGTGACACATTTTTCTCCATTTTTCTGTTAATGAATTAAATTGATTCATTGTGTGTATTTATTTCACTAATGTAATCTGTAATTTTCGAAAAATTCCAAACAAAGCAGTTTAAAAAAAATAGTTAATTGCGAAATCACTGCAATAAGAAAATATTCACTGATATGATTTTAGAGTCTGTTGTTGGTATCAGTGGAACTGTAATATTCTGCAACATCTATGCTGTAGAACTGCCGGTGCTGCAAAATATCAGCAACTTTACCGTGTATAAAGCTGTGAGCGTGACGTAGTTAAAACATCTTGTGGTATTTAGCGTGAACTGTACTTGTATAAATTCGTGATGATTATGTAACAAAAAAAATTTAATTTCACACAAAAAAAATTGTCAATATGCGAAAGTAAGAATATTGAATAATCATTCTAACAGTTGACATCGAACAATTATTGCTTATCATTTATATTGTCTGCCATAAATGATTTAAGAAAATTAATTTTGTAACTGAATTGGCAACTCTAATATGTGGAAACTATATATTTATAAATTATTAGACTATGTAAACTAAAATGCGTATATTTAAACGTCAACAAATTAAACAACTACTCATAAATTAACACGCAGTAATTTTCTTGCTATCTTTATTGTATTGTGAGGTATTCGAGATATAGACTAAATAACTTGAACAGTGACCGATATAAATTGAGCATATTGTTCAAGATAACTAGGCCTGTATATGGTTTCCCAGATAATAATTCCAAAGTAGCCGAGATAAATTTAACGTGAGAAAATACGTGGAGGTTGCATTATCATTTTCCCGTCACAATGAAGCAAGAGAAAAACAAGATTTAAAAGTATACATTAAAAATATAAATCTTAGACGACAAAAAATAAGGCAGAGCTCACACGCTGCAATGAATGTACGCATTGAGAGAAAATATCTAACAGTCGACAGTATTTACCTATTTAATTATCATTGATGGTGATTGAAAGGATGGAACAAAAAAAATCCTTTAAGATAGTGCACATTTTCCATTCTCCATAGGCACAACAGAGGGATAGTCACGGGATTTTTATAACCAGACAAAAGACCATCTGGAGAATGGAACCAGAATACAAGTATACATTACAATAATGTTAAACGCTCTTCTGGACTTGGATAGGGTGAAATGAAAATTGAATTCGTTTTCTAGGTTGAATCAATTCGCTGTCAAAACGAAATGACGGTAGCGTTGGGAAGATAGTGAATTCTTCTAAATGTGCTATGCATGCGTCATGCCTATACTCATCGAGAACTGCCAAGCTGAAGGGCACGTGACCTAAACAGTTCGATAGTTTTATTTAATCAAACAGAAGAACGTAGTAAAATCTATGCTACCCAAAATCTTTGCTTGAATTTCTGAAATGTTATGAAATCGTTCTTGGTGTTTGTTTGGTATACAACCACTACTTAACTGTTAGTTTATTAGGTTGTAATTGCTGTAGGAAAAACCTGTATATTGCCAAATATTCTTCAGTTGTTATTTAGAAAGAACATAGTGATCTACTGATATGCTCAAAGTTATTCAAGCAGTACCACACATCACCACAGCCTACATTAGTCAAGAACATGGCACCTGAGAGCAAATATAAGCGCTGTGTCGCTTTTATCAGAACTACGGATCCTACGACAGAACTTCTCCGTGCAACATCTTGTTGGAAGATATTGTGCATTTTCTCAGACGCATCAGAATTATGAGCTATGTACATGGTTTTTGTGAATTCTTTTCCAGGGCAGTAATTGGCTTATGAGATCATCTGCCTGGCTGCGTGTGTGGTGTGTATGTCACCTGAAATATTTTTGAACCCTTGGACAGAATTTCATTAAACTTGGTACACATACAGTAGTTTGTAATATCACCTGACTTTAAATTAAGTAATTTTTTTTCATATCTAGTGGTTATTTTCAAATTTGCGGCCGTTTCATAATTGCTGTTAGTATGTCATTTCTAAAGTACAATTTTACAAATTCAAACACAAATTTCTATTTTAATAGTTCATTTTGTACGGATCATGTTAAGAACATTTCACTTAGTTTATTTTTTCTACTATTGAATTGATTGTATCCAAATGTTAGGGGGCCTATGTTTCCAAAGTTTATATTTTAACCTTTGAATTTTTTTACGGTTTACTGCTACTGTAGGTCCGCTATTTAAACAGATAGCACAGCATGATAACAAAAGCTTGTGTCATACTTCAAGGACTTCTTGACGTATTGTAACCAAATTTTAATATTCAGACAGTTAATCACCCAAGCTTTGATATTAAGTAGGGTTTATCTTTGTGTGCTTGCCATTTTGGAAGACAGCACGGCCTGAAAAAGTTAACATTTTCTTGTCAAAACTCTATAATAACTTGTCAGTTGTTAGTTTTTGAGTTAATTTGCACCAACATGAATGCGAGAAGGTTTGTTGGCTATGCTGGTAACTTCTAGTTTTCATTGTGAGACAAACAATGTACTTGAGTCAAATTCCAAAACTACTGAAGAAATTGTATCCTGTTGGAGTGTTATATCTACAATGAACACGACAGTATTATTTGTCTTGTGAGGGGATTTATATTGCTCAATGATTACGTACACAGTATGCAAGTCCGATTATATGTTGTTCAGTAACGTAATATCTATGGCAGTTGTAATGTAGAAAGTACTGACCTCGCAACGTACAGCATGATGACAGAGTCTGCACATAAGATGAGCACCCAGGCGATGATGAATGGCATAGCGACCATATACCCTGTAAACTTCCTGCCCAGCTTGTCGATGGAGTAGCTGCCCAGAGGAATGGCGAAGATGGATGACAAACTGTACAATGATCCCACCCATGATGCTTCTTCTTCTCCTATTGGTGGGAAATGTGCTGGTGTGTCATTGGACTGGAGCAGGGGCAGTACTGGTGAGCTCCAGCCAGCAAAACTTCCTTGAGAGAACGAGAGTATGCACACTGTCAACAAGAAAGGAAATACAACTTAGGTACCGGGGAAGCAGTGATTAGTATGTCCTAGAATTAAGTGTTGCTTCCATAAAATTAAAAACAGTTCTTAGATATGTTAGCTATAGCTTTAGGCATGTCATTCCTACAGTTTGCACAAAAGTTATATATAGGATAAACATCACAAACCATTGTATAGAGACCTATCTCTGGGTATCTCGATGCCAATATTCTTCACGTAAGGCGGATATTACTTTCAGGCTTGAAATATAATTGAAGGGTTCGGCTGTAAATAATGGTAAGGGAGATTCAGTGAGAAACAGTGTTATGAGGTGTAAAACATAGTAAGTGATCTACTTTATTCATATTAGGAAAGGACTCCATTTGAATTTGAAGATTTGGATACAACTCTGAACTAAAAATTCATAAAGGACGTAACTTACTATGTTTTACACCTGATAATACTGTTTCTCTCTGAATGTCCCTTAACATTATTTGCAGCCGAACCCTTCAATTGCTTGTTTTATTCTTAAAAAAACGAAACATTAATTCAAAGTCTTACTATCCGTTGTTGACTTCAATTGCCGTGGTCACTGAAAAATATTTTCAAAATCAATATATATATATATATATATATATATATATATATATATATATATATATATATATATATAAATGTATTTCCACTAATGTCGTTTCGGATTAATTTTGCTTAGTATTTAAAAATAGGTACTAGTAAAACAATGTAAAAAACCAAACATAATTTTAAATCAGTTATGAATAGGCTCATTCATCTATTTTTTATATATTCACAAATAAATACTACCGCAAAGGTTTGGGGGTGCAGAGGGTAAGTGATCAGACCACTTGCCTCCCACCAAGGCGATTCGGGTTCGATCCCCGGTGGGGCTGGTCCCATGGTTTTCGCAAGTGGGAATCGTGCCGGAAGATGTCGTAGGAGGGCAGGTTTTCTCGGGGATCTCCCGTTTCTGCGCCGCTTTCATTCCGGCGCTTCTTCGTCGTAATTTCTTGTCATCCTTCGCGGTACGCGTATTGCCTACGGGCTTCCATTCATTAAACCTGACATCCTTCTCATATTATATTTATATTATTTTGTCGTTAAGTCTAGTGAAGGTCTGTCTAATATAATTTTTAAAAATTTCACTCTAGTTCGAAATGTATTGTAATAACAGTATCATTGTATTGTAATTTTTTAATTTGAAACATTATCACAAATAAGTTACATTAAGGAATGTTCTTATATTTTAAATAAAACACTTCGCAAATACGGTATTTTAAAGAGTTAAACTTTAAATTAATAAAGATTAGATAACTTTACAAACATCTATTTTTACAACGGCGTATACTATTTAATATAGTATTTCTACTAATGTTCCCTTATATTCCTTTCTATTCACTACCCAACCGGCAGTATTAAGCCGCTGAAATAATGAAACTGTACACAGCACGTCTTATCTTCTGCTAATTTACTGAGAAAACTATTACTCAGGCATATATTGAATTTTTTATGATCTTCTCACTGAAAATTTTAGATATTTTCCAGTTGTACCACCCCATATGTTGGTATAGAAGTTTATCTTTTCCTAAAGAAAGTTAAAATTGACCACAACAATATTCGTCCCAGTGACAACTATTCACTCAACCCAATTGGTAAATAAATGTAACAAATATTTTCAGCAGTAACTGCTGTTGACTACTAAAAAGTTAATATATTACAGTCTGTGCTATTTCCACACATGATTTGCCAGCCTTGGGCGTTGAAATTGGTACAATTTACGTATAAAACAAATATAACGATGATAAAAGAATAGTGAAAAAGCTGAAAAGTTCGTTTTATTACCTCTACAAAATGATCTGAAGATAAATAAGCGACAGAGCACGGTATTTTGCTAACACTTTCAAACGAACTTTACAGCTCAGAGCTACAATGATAAACAGCAATATAGTTGGTTAACGATAAACTTAGCACTTTTGAAGCCCGACTTACTTTCTTAGGCCGTAGGCCTTTTCTTGCCAGCATTTTTAGTATAAAAAAACACCCCAAGTAACACTCAATGTGTACCTGTAGATGATACTGTACTCAAAATTTAACATGTAAGTTTAAATTAAATAATATTTTAAAATAAAAACTCTAGACAAAGTTGTTGTCAAAAGTGTTGACTTTATAATGAACCGCCTATAATAACTCAAATTTTGTTTGTTTTCTGGCAAATCTCCGAAATACGCAATTGATACGATCCAGCCACTCAACAATTCAAGCGATTTTGAGGCCATTCCACACGATCAGATATGTATTTATTCACTTCCTGGAATACATTTACAGCTACCACTTGATAAATTACCATACAGTTTAAAAGTTATTTACTTATCCTGCGCGACACAAAATAAATTTGCAAACCAAAAGCGGAAAGTTGATTATTTCTGTTTATTTATTTTATTCCTAGAACACAGTACGTACATTTACTATGGATGTCTTTAAATTTTCCTATGCAGCTCAGTTATTTTGTTATTGGCATTAATGTTGCCAGAAAACCTTATCTTAGAAGTTGTATTGTTAGCTTCAAAAAATATAGAACACGTTCTAAACGCAGATCTTTGAATAAATTCACATCATTCATTAAACATTAAAAAAAAATGGCCGCGATTATGATGTCAGTGCCACATAACATGACATTCAGTAAAGTTAAACGTAAATTGGAGAATAATTCGATCGTGTGAAAGCGGCGTGAACGTATCTTAAATATCTCAAATCAGGTCACAGAAAAGTACCGAGGAGATAACACAATTTCAGGGTTTCTAAAACCAGAATCAACTCACCTAGAAAAGTAACGATGTACTGATTCCTCCGCGTTTTTCTCTTCTCTTCGTTTTCCTGAACTGTTATAGAGGTAGGCTTTTCCATTCTACTCTACGTCGCAGCGTGGCTGTTGAAACATTCAAAAGGTTATATATGTTTACAGCACCTGCAAGTTTTCTACGCGAGTGTAAAGTCCTTTTGCTATCAATCAAATCATTAACTTCGATGGTGCAATATTTTATTCAAGTGCTTCAAGGCTGATAGGTATGTAACAATACGTATTGTCTTATCATTGCAGTTAACTGATACAAAAATCCATTGTTTGTGGGTATACATATTTTTAATTGTTAGACAACATCATTGAGTGGATTTTAGCGTCTGATTTAAAGTTGTAAGTAATTTAACAAAAAATAAACACTTTAAAGATCCATCTGGAAATGAAATATCTTTGTAGACTAAGGAGGATTTGTTCAAATGTCAAATTTAGCGTAGGTTATTCGAGCAAATTTTGGCGGAATCTGGTTATTTTACTCAAAATTGTAATTTTAAAATAATATTTAAGGATTTATTACTGTGCATTAATATTTAAGTTACAAATATATTGCCAACTTTGCTACGTAATAAAAGTCACGTGTTTTCACGATTTCAACTTGGAAATCTTAAATTATTACATTAATAATTATTACTCTTCGTTTTTTTTAATTCATACCGAGGCTAGGTAGCGCAACGGTAGCACATTGGACTCGCAAGCAGAAGGACTCTGGTTCGATTCCCGGCTTCGGCCATCCTGATTTCGGTTCTCCGTGGTTTCCCGAAACCGCTCCAAGAAAATGTTGGGACTTTCCTTTACGAAGGCCAGGGCTGACTCCATTCCCAGTTCCCTGCAGTGCAGTAATTGGTGTGTCTTTAATTTCCAGTAATTAATTGGCCAGACAGTATTATTTATATAACAGGTCACCTAAAAATGTTGAACTAACCATGAAAGTAAATCAAAACGTATATGAAACAAAAAAATTACCTGTTTAATGCTGTAGCAGAAGCAACATTGCTAGGGCACTTTTCTTTAGAAAAATAAATACAACGAGAAACATTGCGACAAGCTCTACGCACGGTAAAAAAGTTGATACTTTTACTTATCAAGTGTATAGGAATATTCCCCAACCTGGAATGGGAAACATGGTTTTCGAGCAAATGTGGAAATTTCTAAACGGTACTGTATTCGCCACAAAAACGACTCGGATTTTCCGCTCGAACGCTACGTAAAATTGCCATACAGAGCCCATATGTAAGCAAAAATTATATTTTCAATAATGTCACATTCCTTTACATGTGTTCATAATATTAAGTACAGGTTTTATCAATAAATCATAAGCAATGTTGTATGTTAAAAAACCCATGCAATCTTATTTCTACGCATAACTGACATACATTTTGTAAAGAAATAAAATACATAACTTTCGCTATGATATTCCGTTAGTGTTATCGTTTCATTAGCTATGAAATGAATGTGCCCAGAGCTCAAGCCAAACATTCTTTGTAAAATAAGTTTTCCACCATCTGATTCAGATGCATCTGACTCAATCGTTATCGTAAAGAAATATCTGGGATGGAAAAAAATAATTCTAATAACACTGTGATAGACAAATGTGACGGATGAGATATGAGGTAAACAGAAATTAATTAACTGGATTTATTTACTTGGACATACGCCATTGCGAAATAAATGACTGTTAAAAGGAAACTAGAAATAATACAAGTAAACATAAATAAGCAGAGTATGCTTTAGTCATCAGGATACATACACAACATGAAATTCCAAAACTGGAATCTGGTCAGATAAAAACAAGGAACAAACAGAAAATAAAAGAAATAACAAGAATATAAAAATAGTTTGGTTGACATGCGACACAACCATGAGACGAGACAAAAACACAAACAGAAATACAACGAAACAACGATGAGACTAAACAAAACACAAATATGTCGGACACAAACAGAAAAACAAACAAACGACACAAATGATGAGACGAAACAAAACACAGTAGTTTTCCAAACAGTCAGTATAAACGACGTTTCGGGAGCTGGAATCTGTTCCCGTCATCAGGTAGACACACAGGGTTCAGGAACACGAGTGCGACTGATGAGGAGACTGGAAAAACCATGGGTTTATATAGGGTAAAGCCCCTTATCGTGCTCAGCCAATGGGAGACGAGCTGTCTCCTGATTGGTCGCGCAGCATGTGTTGGCTCTGATTGGTTGTGGTGGGTTGAGTGTTTGTTT
>PNEQ01018512.1:0-40638 GCA_003012365.1 Medauroidea extradentata | reverse complement strand
ACCCCCAGAATTTTTTGTGCTAGCGAGACAAAGGATCTACGCATGCGGACCTAGATACTTGTTCCCCCCCCACCCCAAAAAAATTGTGGGCTGGTGAGACAAAGGATCTAGGCACACCATCTATCTGCATTGATCTCCAAACTTCGCGGCGTGGTAAAAGTGGCCTTTGTTACGAATGTGACGTTCATCAAAATTTCGTACTGTAAATGTTTTTTAAAAACGGGGTACTTTTTTTCATTTGTGACAGAAAACGCAAATCCTTGAAACACCATACAACTCCACAGCTTACAGCTTAACTTTGAAACGATTTTTAGGTTACCAAAAATTTTCACACTTTCATATAAGATGAGTAGCAATTTTTGAAGGCCAAAAATATGTAAAAATAGTTATCTTATATGCCGGCAAATACGGTAGTACTGTATCAACCAAAAGAATGGATGACTAACAAGTTGATCAGAGATTGGTTAGGAATAACTTGGAGTAGAAGACCTGGTGCATTGCTGAAACATAGAGGCATACTTGTACTGGATGCCTTTAAAGGACACCTGACACAAGACGTGAAAGAGAAAATACAAGACCTGAACACAGACCTAGTGGTTGTCCCTGGGGGGATGACTACTAAACTACAAGTGCTTGATGTTGTGGTTTACAAACCTTTCAAGGATAACCTGAAGCAGCTGTATTTTTAATGGTTGTCAGCACAGGTCAACAACTCAAACTCCCTGTTCTAATATCCAGTTTCTCTTACTTTCAGTTTGTTTTAAATTCGTCTTTTTACATGAAATTTATACTTGTTTTATCAAAATAATTTAATTTTTTGAATGAGGTATTTTATTAATAATTATTTCTATGTATGTACAGTATATTTCTATTACTTACCGTACTTCATCGCACAACTGTCGCCATCATGGTCAATTACGAAGCACAAAATTATTAGAACAAAATGGCTAGTTTAATAGTCCGCCATCTTATGAAATTGTTTCACGCATGGAGTTTACCAACTGAACGTAGCATAGCTATGAAATCGCAAAATAAAAGTGGAAAGCAAAAACTTCAACAAGAGAAACAAAACTTGGAAAACTACTGTATTGATCGGTTTTATAATAACCGAAAGTTCCTATTTACAGGTAAATTTATATTCACAATTTTTACTACGTAAGAACTGGTAAATACTGCTAATCACGAAATGTGTTGCCACCAAATGTGCGTATTTAATTATGCTCAAAATTTGGTTGCCAAACAAAACCAACCTAACCTCCAAGCTCTAGTATGTTATATACATTTAGTGTTTCAGAGTTCGTATATCAATATTTCCGCCAAAATTACCGAAAAATGTTACAGTAGAGCCCCGATTTAACGAACTCTGGAAAAACGAAAACAGTGATTTAACGAAAGGATTTTTAGGAACCTTCCAAATAATAACAATAAAAAAAAAGTATTAAATAACTAACTGACTTTGATAAAATCGAATATTAATTGTAAGTTATGTCCTTTAAAAATACTAGCACCGACCGCCGTATACACTTATTTCTCCGTACAAAAGCTTAAACCATCCGCCGAGAAAAAAAAAATTGTTGAAATTCATTGAAAACTTTGGCAGCGGGAGCGATTTTGAGATACGCACGTGCAGGCGCTGCCGAGCGAGCAATGCTGTGGTGCATAACAAGCGCGCCTAGATTCTCATCCTGGCGGCTGGCGAGTGAACGAGCATCTAGGTACCCAGTCTCCACAGCGCGGCAGTGGAGAGCACGAGAAATAATTCACAGAGTGCTTCGCGCCTCCGTTAGAATGCGCTGCAGTGCCGCATGCTCTATGGTTTATTTTATTACCGATAGAATGCAGTGGTGCACAGCGTGATTATTTACACTAAGATCCCGTGATAAAACAAGTGAGTTTATTTAAAAATACATAATATTATTTATGCAGACTTTTTACAATGAATTTATTACCATAAACGTAAATAATTTGTTTCTCCAATGCTAAAAAAACGCTTGAGTGCAAAGCATTTTTAGCCAGCAGACCAACACGAGTTTGTTTCACGAGCATGGCTGCATACAAGGTAATATTGCCGATGCGCCGCACACATTTAATTATTATTTTATAGTTGTTTCACAAACTTTTAATTCAGTTTTCATTTAAAAAAAATTATTTTTCATAGGATTTTCCTTAATTTTGTTGGTGAAGCTGGCCGGAGAAAGATGGAAATATTTACAGCTCTGCGATGTTAGTCAACACCTCTCATATGTTGATGGCACAACCAAGGACGGCCTAACTCACAATGCGCACACTCGCCAAGCGTTCCACTGGAAGTTTTTTTGATTTTTTTTTTCATTTCATGGCTGTGGCTTACCTATTGCAGTAAATGTGTTTTGTAATTGTTTTAAGCCAGTATACTATTTAAAATTATTTTAATTCTGACGAATCATGCCAGAGGATTTAACTTTTTTTTAGTTTGTGGGAAGGGGGTGAAGTCGGATTTAATTAAACTTCGATTTATAGTAAACATTTTCGGGTCCCACTGCATTTCGTTAAATCGGGGTTCTACTGTAGTTAAAAAAAAAATTTTTTTACAACTGGAATTTTTGAGTAATGGTCGCACCTACGATTTTTGGCAATAAATTTAACAAAATATATGAGATGATTATGCGGTGAAATACAATATTTGTACGTATAGTGACTTATTATGAAAAGACAAAACCTACATCAATGGAGTGATACCCGAATATGGGACCTTAAAGAGCAGCTATAAAAAAAATTCAAAGTTGCAGTTACAAAATATGCAATCACCAAATAATAAGTGCAGAAGTGAGTGAAAACCCAAGACTGGCACTTTAATACTTTCTTTTATTGAACAGAATATGAGCTAATTGTGTTTTCATAGTTCAACTAAAAACAAAACACATGAGGGGGAAAAAAATTAAGAAAAAAAAAAAGACAAACAATGAAATACATAGAATATTAAAACAACCTGTTAACTATTTTTCCAGTTTTTTCAGCTTTTTCAGCCATCCAAATTTTCTCAGCAACTATGATGGCAGCTTTTGCAAGCAGACGAGGCTCATGTGACAGTGTGGAATGCATCTTTTCCAGTACCCCGGCGACTTTCCTTCTTACAGGAAAGTGGCAGAATGTCCGGAGGGAACCTTCAAACTGAAAACATATGCAACTTTTTATCAAGTCAACACGATAAATTTGTTAAACATGAACAATGGCACTTGAACAGTTACCTAGTATTTGAAAATAGATACCAAAACATACATCCTACTTTTTCTGGCAGCAATAAATGTTAGATCAAAGCCTCTCCTTTATATGCATCCACACCTTTCGAGTCCACTCAGTACACTATGAATATCTCTGGACAATATCTACAAATTACACCCGGCATCCATACAAGAAGCCCCAGGCTTCATACACCAGGAACCCAACAGCCATTCCCACCCCTATAAGCACTAACTCACTTTTCCCCAATGATATGGCGACGAAACGAGGAAAGGAATTAAGGACAGTGAGCTGAGCTAGCACTAGTGGAATGAGAAAAACCAATTCAGATCTTTAAATGTCATCGTAAATAACACTTCGTACAGAAAATGTCCCAAATACCCAATGGATTGGTTCTTTACAATGTACTTTACTTCCGAGGTTCACCGCCAGATGGTCACTATGTGCTCCCAGGCCATCACTTCATGTGAGTTTAAGAGACGCAATACAGTCACGATCACCTTCCGTCACGTTGCCCACCTGGCGGTGATCCTAGGAAGTAACGTACATTCTAAAGAAACATTGCATTGGATAATTGTAACAGTGTATGTACAAAATGTTTTTTACGATGACATGTAACAAGAGGTAATGGAAGAGGCTCTACCATAGACATTACACATTCCCGGACATTTGCCATATCACATATTTTCTTTCTTTGTGTGTGTGTGTGGAATGTTTCCTGAAAGTTTGGCCATACCTTTTGTAACATCTTGTATACAGCAAGCAATGATAAGATACTATGGTGCCAATTTGTACACATTTATACTATGTCAATTGCAAGTTTTCAGATAGGGAACCCAGAAAATTGCAATTAGTTTTCAATATGGTGGCTATTTTCTAAAATGATGGATCAAATCTTAAAATTTGCTCACATGTTTAGTTAATGTATTATTTTAAGTAGTCTGTACAAATTCATCAAAGCTAAACAAAATTTTGAAATAACTAAATTTCTTATCAAATACAGTACAATAAAATAGAAAAACAGGATCGCTTAGTTCTATAAATACATACAGTGAAACCCCTTATTTACACCTCTCAGGGAGACAGGGCAAAAAAATATAAATTAAGGGAAATCTCAAAAAATTCATTCAGCTTACCTTATTTACTACTTTTATTTTCATGTTGTTACAAAAAAAAAAATGAATGAATTTAACCCACAGTAGAACCTCAATTTAACAAAATGCCAAGGGAGCCGAAAATGTTTACTGCAAAACAATGTTTTGTTAAATCGGACTTCTTTTTTTTTCACCCCCCCCCCCTCCCTGTAGGAAACAAAAAAGTTAAATCCTCGGACATGTTTCGTCGGAATTTAACGTGATTATAAAAAAAAACGAAACTCATTTACCGTCAACAGGAAAGCCACAGTCGTAGAAGAAAAACAAAACTGCAAAAAAAAATTCAAAAAACTTCCAGTGGAATGCTTAGCGAGACAGCACATGGTGAGTAAGGCACCGCCTGAGCGCCTTCAAAGCGCGAGAAGTGATGACTAAAAACTATTTAGCGTCAACCTTTCCGGCTCTCTCTCGTCTGCTCCACCAACGAAATTCAGGAAATTCCCATGGAAAAAAAAACTGAACTAAAACTTTGCGAGACAAATAAAAATATAGCACAGCAGCCACTGTAGCTTGTAGGCAACCGCGATCGTTCACAAACTGGTTGGTCTGCTCGCTAAAATTGCTTTGCACTAGGGCGATTTTTAAGCATCGGAGAAACAAATTATTTAAGATTGTGGTAATAAATTCGTTGAAAAAAGTCTGTATAAACAGTATAATTACATATTTTTTTATAAATTCGCTGGTTTTATCGCGGGACGCGACAGAAAATAATCACATTGGACACCACTGAAGTCTATCAGTAATGGAATTAATCAATAGAGCACGCTGCATTGCAGCACATTCTAATGGAGACGCGAAGCACTATCTGTGAATTAGTTCCTGTGCTATCCACTGCCGCGCTGTGGAGACTGGGTACCTAGATGCTAGTTCACTCGCCAGCTGCTAGATGAGGATCTAGGCATGCGTTTGCCTTGTTATGCCATACAGCATCACTTGCTTGGCCGCACCCGTGCACATCTCCAAGCAATTCCCGCAGCCAAAGTTTTCAATGAATTGTAACAATTTTTTTTTTGTTTCTCTACGGACGGTTTAAACTTATCTACGGAGAAATAAGTATATACTGCGGCCAGTGGTAGTATTTTAGTAGACTTACATTACAACTTATATTCCATTTTATCAATGTAACTTAATAATTTCATGTACATATTTTTGTAATTTTTTGAAGGTTCCTAAAAATCCTTTAGTTAAACTAATGTTTTCATTAAATGAGTGTACGCAAGATTGACGCTCTACTGTATTTTGTCACATAAAATTTGGTACAGTATGTTACCAATACTGCGACTGAAAATACTGTTACATGAAGATTCGTCGCACATGCACCACCTTAAACTAGAGAACATCGTAAAATTAGTGATACACTGATTCCGATACTGATTAATGATAATCTCCAATACATACATTTTACAGATTCCTGTTTGTTTAGTTCCAGTATGCCGAACTACTAAATTATAAGATGGCGACATTTGTACTTGATTTTATTCCAAAATGGTAGCGTTTGAATTCAGCTGAAATCCAAAATGTTAGCACTCAAATTCGTTACATTTCCAACATGGCGACGTTTATTTAAGTTTTCCAATGCGAGCACTAGTAGTACCTCTAGCACCGACTAATTTGCTAACTTGAATGTTGGCAAACTCTTTCCCGTTCTTAGTGTCTTCATTGATGTTGTATAATCTGTGGTGAAATTTCCAAGGTGTTTTTAAACGTAAATATTTGTGCGTGAATTCATATTTGTATTTCTGAAAACGAGACAATGGCAATGCGAGAAAAGAAAAGTGAAGCATATGGAAACATTCTACTGCAAGCCAAGAAGACAACAATAAATCAATATGTTTATGTTGTGGTGCTTTAACATCACACTCGCTAATGACCATTGTGTCGTGCACCTTTCTTCCACTCACTCAATTTAAAATCAAATGGTAGCACTCAAATATCTTATAATGTCACTTGGATCTGTGCGCTCAGAGAGGTTGTTTTCTTCAGCAGGAAACATTCTCCAAGAGAAGCGCAACAGAATGTTGCCAGAGAAGTTGAGAAAGCTGTTTATTTTAAAATACAAATTTGCCAATGTTGAGTTATGACTACTAAATATCAACTGTGTCATCGTGATATATTTACTTTTGATGGGATATTAACGATATAGGTCATATAAAAATTAGGGATGGGAAAATCGATTCTTCGATACCCAATACCTATCGATTCTATTAAATGAATCAATAATCGAGAATCGAAAAGAAAAGCCGATTATTTGCATTTTCGATTATTAACCTAATTTTTGCACCGCAATTTATCTATGATCGTAAAAAAATTGTGGTACGGGAAAAAAAATTGCCAAACCAGCAAACGTTTTCTAAAATAAATAATAATTTTTGTACGAATTTTGAACATTCGGAAGATATAGTAATGATTTTTTCCCATTACTGCTCATAGATCAGCTATACGTGTCTGTTTACTAACAAACATTTACCCGTACACGTTGTTGTGATTTACATGCAGCAAACATTTCATATTTCACCGTAATTATTGATAAAAAAAAGGAATATAAAAATTGTCGCATCTACGCCACAACGAAAACATTTAGGTCTACGCCTAGGACTCGTGCCGATAACAAAATAAAACTGTGCAACATAACATACTAACGTACTATTATACATTTCAATATCCATATAAATACCCAGACTATTAATATTGACACTAATTATTACCTGCTTTTATTCTATATTATGCATGTTAAGGTTATATTTTGCTTAGCATAGCGACGTAACCACGTCACGAGATACCACAGATGTAGTACATAGAAATAGATGCTTATGTGCTCAAGGCCATCCTGTATGGCACAATATGACAGTGCTGCGACCTAGCGACTAGTAGCTAGCTGTGAAGCTATGAGCAAAGAGACTACAAAACCGGGTGCTTTCATTCACATACGGTCCATGACGCTGGAAGGTGTGTTCAGTAGTTGATAGCGTGCACAAGGCTGCCGGATCAACTATTGTAAGGAACGCAGCATCGGCAAAACGTAAACACGTAGTACTAAGTTATATTGATTGCAGCGATTTCACTTCGAAATATAACGAATATGTCAAATGAAGTCTGGGAGCATTTTTTTATTGATCCGAACGACAAAAATTATGCAATTTGCTTAATTTGTAGTACGAAAATTTCGCGAGGTGGCGCTTCAAAAACAACAACAAACATGAAAAAACATCTTGGGAAACATACTGCATTTATTGAAGATGCCAAGAAGAGAAAACTGGATTCTGCAAACAAGGACTTAGACTTACCAGCTCATGCAGAGAAATCAACTTCCTTGCCCAGCAGCAGTGGTTCTTTGCTACAAGTCAGTCATCAACCTTGTTCATCTCCTAGCACAAGCAGCAGCACTACCTTGTCAACACCTCAGTCATCTGCTTCAAAAATACCTGACCCTGATGATCCCAGCTCACCTAATACCACAGACTTTCTAAGCAGTTTCAAACAGTGCCAAATGCCGAAACCAACAGCCAAGAAATCCCTTGTCCAACCAACTCTCAAAGCATTCATAACACAAACCTCACCTTTCAAACCTGGTGACTCAAAAGCTAAATCAATAACCAAACATATTGGAAGAATGATGTGCCTAGATAAGCAGCCTTTTAGTATTGTTGAGGACAGAGGATTCACTGAATTTGTGAAATTCATGGAGCCAAGGTATGTGATGGCCAGTAGGAAACATTTTTCGAAAAAAGTGATACCAGAGATGTACAATGAGTGCAAAGAAAGTGTCAAACTACAGCTGGCAGATGCCGAGTATGTGAGCCTCACAACAGACATGTGGACTTCAACTAATAACGACGATTATATGAGCCTGACAGTGCACTTTGTAGACAACAATTTTGTTCTGCAACACCTTTGTATTGAGGTAATCCCGTTTGTTGAATTCTCACACACAGGGTTGAACATTTGCACTTTTATCACAGAAACTCTTCAAGAGTGGAATCTGAGTGAAAAGGTTGTTTGCATGTGAGGGACAATGGTAGGAACACTGTAAGTGCCCTAGCAACATCACAGTTTCAACATCTCTCTTTCTTAGCGCATACGTTTCAGCTTGTTGTTAAAGACGGGTTACTTAACAAAAAGAATGTAACTAGTTTGACAGCAAAATGCCGCCGCATTGTTGGTCATTTTAAACATTCAAGTAAAGCATGCGAGGAACTGAAAAATGCTCAGTCTGTTCTGAATGTAAAACAGCATAAAGTCATCCAAGATGAACCCACCCGATGGAATTCTACATTACACATGTTACAACGCCTACTTGAGCAGAAGCAGGCAGTCATCCTAGCTGCAACTAAGCTCAATGTGCCTGCAGAACTTTCGAGTGCAGAATGGAATTTACTCACCCATGTGTCTGACCTACTGAGCATTTTCAACTATGCTACACTTGCTGTTAGTTCTGCAACTGTGACTGCATCAGAGGTAATACCGATTGTCAACAGCACACGCAGAGAACTACAAAAGCCAGCACCAAATGGCTCAGGAATTCTGGGTATGAAAAATGATCTCATTTCTTCATTAAACTTAAGGTATGCAGAAGTGGAGCATGAAATTTTGTTTGCAGCTGCAACACTTCTTGATCCTCGACTGAAAAGTCATGTGTTTGTTAAAGAAAAGAGTGTTGGGATGGCAAAAACTTACTTGATAGAAGAAGCAACAAAAATCAACTGATCAGAGCCTGAGTTTTCCAATGTCCAAACAAAGACAACAGCAGAACCAGCAGTGAGTCATGGAATGTGGGCATATTACACCAACATCATGAAAGATGCCATGTGTGAACCGCAGAAAACTTCTGTGAAGGATGAAATTAATACTTACCTTCAAGAACCAATTCTTCCTCCCACTGCAGACATTTTCCAGTACTGGAAGGAAAATTACAAATTCCCCAATGTAAAAAAAACTGGCAAAAAAGTACCTTAGCATACCTCCATCAACAGTATATTCTGAAAGACTTTTCAGTACTGCTGGCTTGATAGTTGACCAAAAGCGTAATCGTTTAGACCCTAAAACTGTGCGAAGGCTGGTTTTTCTAAACAAAAACTTGTAAATTGTATTATCTGTTCACAGTAATGACATTTGTTGAGTTTTGAGTATGCCCAATGTATTTTTTAATACACTATGTACATTAATTTACATCCCCTGGATTAATTTTGGTGGGATCTAAAACTGGTGATGTATCATTGTTAAAAAGCAGTTAAGTACAATATTTTTTTTATGTGTACATTAATTACAGGTTTCTTCAATTTGTGTAAATAATGTACTGTATTCTTTTTTTTTATCAGAAAGCTGGTAAGTATCAGCTAAATGTGTGTAGTTTTAAATAAACCTCTTTAGTTCGGAATCGAAGTGAGATTTTCTGTATGTTAAAAAATACCTAATTGGTTGTTCAGTAAGAATCGAGAATCGGAAAGGAATCGAGAATCGATAGGGAATCGAGAATCGGGTATCGAGAATTGATATATTGGAATCGTCCCATCCCTAAAGACTTGCCTGATATTTGTTCAATTTAGCTGAAAATGTGATTTAAAAAAATTGGTGATCGGTCTGCATCGGTATCGGCTGATAATTAGGATAATTATCTATACTGTTTCGGTAATCAGTAAAGTCTTATCGGTGCATCACTATTTAAAATGTTAACGAGATCTGATTTTTTTTACTGTTTGGATAAAATTGTTCAGCATTTAAACATTTTTTGCAGTGATAACACAAATTTAGACATGGAAAGTTCTTTACTCAGATCAACACATGTTCCCAAGAACAGGTCATACTTCTCTATTATTTTCAAATTTTGTTCCCTGTAAAATGTTTTCAGTTATTTTTTTCCCCCGTTACATTACCATTCTAATCATTTAAACACATTTAAATGTAGTTAAAACTGTTTTAAAACACAACTGATTATAATATAACCTTCTAAAACAAGTTTTACAAATTTTAGGTTACAGTTATTTGAGCTTACAAAGACAAACGAACACATGTAGTGAGATCAGTGTTGCCAACGTGAATACAGCTATCAATAGTGTTTGAGAAAATTGATAGTGCTAATCATGGCAATGGACGACTTGAAAAGAGGCGGAGCTTCAGTCAGGTGTGGGATACAATTCCTATCTCAATGGATACCACAGCCAAACATAACCTTCATTTAGCTGTTTGGCTTCACATGTCCCGGATGAGATGTACGTCAAGAAAATTGATTATTTGCTTGGAATATGCCGTTTTTTCAGGTAAACAATAATTTTATGTATTTGCGTACCTTAACCATGAAATTGAAACTAATATTTTTTATCCTTACGTGCAAATCTATGAATGCGCAACATTTTTGCTTTCTGCAATTACCAACTAACAAATCAGCATGTTTGTAAACAAGCTTTGTTTCCCCCAGTACTTTTCCCTGCAGTGACGTCAGGGGGCGTGTACTTCAAGTTGTCCGTTCTCTTGCATCCACCTTGGATTTATTGTGCAGTGAGTGCAAGCATTACACGCAATCACCGTCATTCTCCTATGGCGTTGCACGTGATCATCAACTTGGCTGTGATGTTTCTTCAATGTTCCATTTCCAAACAAGTATAGAGATCCTTTCTTCGTCATCTGTGAGTATGACATTTTGTGTTCATATTGTATTCGGGTGGCAAAAAATGTAAACAGCGGGAAAAATAAAATTTTGGTGATATGCTGTGTGGGAAAATTGAACATTGCACTAAATAGCAGATGTCGCCTGACGAAAAAAACTACAAATCGCGGGCAAATGTAAATAACGAGAACATTAATATTAGGTTTCACTGTAGACCTATACAAGAAAGGTTAGCACACCATTATGAGAACGCCATTAGAAGTTCATAAATGAGACCACTGTCTTTTGAATAAGGTAAGTGAATATTTCCCACGCAACAAAAGCGAATGAAAATTTATATACCGTATTTACCCATGTACCATACGCCCCCATGTAAAATCTGTACCCCATCTTTTCAACATATTCTCGAATTTTTTCCTATTACTTTACAATTCCAATTTATTCAAAAACTTAATTAAATAGAACTAAAAGCTATGTGAATTAAATACGTGGACAATGTCTTGAAATAATTAAACTATGCCCCAAAAGTGAAATTAGTGCTCAGTACCGTTCAACTTGTTGGAAAAGCGATAGTGAAAGCTCAAGGTTGCCTGACGCGCTGCCTGCATGAGACGAAAATGCTTTGCAGTGGCAGCAGCATGCACAGCACTCTGTCAGTACTCTGAGCACGTGATGTAATGTGGCTCTTTCTGGCAGAGTAATGAATCACTATCTCAGTCTTGCTACTCCACGCTGCCACACCGCGCTACATGCTCCCTATCAGACCAGGCCGAGTGAGACAAGGATGTAGGTGCATACTGACTTGGCGCCACGACACGGACTGGTGCGCCGCAAGCTTGGTACGTTCCTGCGGGCCAACATCCACCAACGCAGGCCACAGTCTTTGGCTTGACTGATGGTAATGATGACGACGTGTATTTACAGCTTATGAGCTAGTCTGACATTAAAGGGCATCTTACTTATTTTTCCTTTGTAATAAAACCTTCCAGCAGTCAATGTACAATAAACTAAACTTTCCTACACCCAATTTGTCAACAAACCTTGATTTCAGTGCAGGACCGCCACCCCAAATTTTCAAGTTTATTTTTGCGAAAAATTTGTGGGTGGTACACTGATAAATACCGTATTTAAATGAATTTTATGATGGTAAATCAATGTGCATGTTTTTCACAGATTCACAGACACAGTAAAACAATATCATATATGTATGGTACTTATATCAGCTTACTGAAAGTGCATCTCACTCTTGTATTTCAGTAAAGTCTACTACATAAAAAATTTTGGTATTCTTTGCCATAGCTAAAGACTAATTTATACAACTGAATCTGATGACATGCTAGCTGGATTCAACAGAACTTACTGTATTTATGCAAGTATGCTACCCACTCACGTGAAACACCTACATTTATTCTGAACCCCAGAAATTAAAAACACAAATTATTCATGTATAACACCAATGGCAAACAAAACATTGTACGTATGTACTAACATAATGACAAAGAATTCAGCTACCCAAATTATTTTTATAAATGTATATATCTCTAAAATATTTCCAAGAAAATAATCACATGTCGGCTGTAAGTGAGGCAGAGCGAAGTGTGTGCAACAGCATTTCACTTCCTAACACGCAGTGCATGCTGCAGAGCCGAATGCATTCCACGATGATACGCTTATAAAATCCCCAGATATACCGTTTTCCCGGGTATAACAAAATTTTTTTTGTGGTCCCAAAATAACCTCCATAAGAACAATGTAAATAATTCCCAGTTAGTACAACCGTCTTGTATCGACATTTCCCGGCTAAAACATCGGCACATTTCACGTAAATCATACAAAAATTGTGTTACGCAATTTAATACCCCTACTGAAATACAAAAAAAAAACATCTTAAAACGTAACAGTTAATAACTCAGGCCCGTTATAACTCGCGCCAAACGTTAGTAAACCAGTAAACAAAATGAATTACAAAAAAAAAAAGTTTGTGGCCATCGGTACACAGCTCGTGGCCATAACCGAAAAACAGAAGCGTATTCAAAATGGCGTCGTCATGTACTGGAAGGCTGTAATGTGGAATATTATTAACAAATGTAACTGGAAAACAAATTGTTGCAAAACGTTTATGTTAGACTTTGTATATATTTTTAAAAACAATTTTAAAAATGCGATGTTAGAAAATTTTTAAGTTAAAAAAAATAATAAACGTCATTTTAAAGATTAGCGCTTAAGTAAAGTTTGTCAATATCCATAGACTAATGTTGACATTCTGTCGTTATCGTAATCTGTGATATTTTCCGTTTGTTTATGTTTTTCGTTTGTATTTTACGTTTCAAACATGACTGACGAAACGAGAAAACGAAAGAAGTTTTCACTAGCTGAAAAAGTAAATGCTATTTATTATGTGGAAAAACATCCCGGGAAAACATTGGTGGCAGCCGCACGCGAAATAAATATGAATGTAAGTACAGTACATTGAAAACAATACTGTCCAACCGCGAGACTATATTGAAAGAAATTTCCAGCAGATCAACGAGCGTGAAAAGAATTTGCTGTGGAAAATTTGATGAAGTGGACGACAAACTACTTGAGTGGTTCAGGCAGGTAAGGGCGGCAAACGTGCCTGTAAATGGTCCGGTGCTGCGGGAAAAAGCGTCGGAAATAGCTTTAAAATTAGGAATAGACAACTTCACACCTTCGAACGGTTGACTAGATCGTTTTAAGAAGCGTATTGGCATAATTTACAAATCTATTTGTGGAGAAAGTGCAAGTGTGGACGATGATGTTAAAGACAGTTGGGTGAAAAGTGTACTGCCAAACCTGTTGGAACAGTACAGTAGCAAAGACATTTTTAATATAGACGAATGTGCTCTATTTTTCAATCTTCTGCCTGACAAACCTTTTGCTTTTAAGGGACAGAATTGCTCTGGAGGTAAAAAATGTAAAGAAAGAATTACCATTCTTCTGGGGGTAAACATGGATGGCAGTGAAAAACTGCCTCCACTTGTCATTGGAAAGTCTGCTAAACCCAGATGTTTCAAAAACGTCCGTTCTTTGCCATGCAAATATGTAAACAGCCAAAATGCATGGATGACCTCAAAGCTCTTTATGCAATACTTGCAGTTTCTGGATGCCAAGATGGGTGTGCAGAACAGAAAAATAATTCTTTTCATGGATCACTGTTCTGCAAATCAATCTGAAACATCATCACTGCGAAATATTCGCTGCAAGTTTCTTCCAGCGAACTCCACTTCATGTTTGCAGCCCATGGACCAGGGCATTATAAAGGTCTTTAAACAGAAGTTCAGGAACTGTCTGTGCAGAATACTAATTCGCGACTTGGAGGCAAAGAAGCCCTTAAAAAAAGTAAACCTCTTGACAGCTTTACACATGGTGGTTTCATCCTGGAATACCATTCAAGAATCTGTCCTTGTAAACTGCTTTGCAAAGGCTGGCTTTTTGCATCCTGCACTCCCTTCCACAACTGAAGGTACTGATGATCCAGCAGAACCTTTACCACAAGGTGAGTGGGACACACTACAAAAGGAGGTAAACTTCACACTGCCGTTCAGTGAATATGTGTCCGTTGATGATGGTGCCTCACCGCACCATATCATGTCTATCGATGAATTGTGTATACCACAAGTGCAAGAGAGTGATGACAGTGATGATGGGGAAGTGGTGGTAAAAGTGTCGCAACAGCAGGCCCATGAATCTCTTCGACTGCTATGAAATTTTGTAGTCTTCCAGGAAGATATCCCAGACACTGTGATGAATTCACTTTCTCAGCTGGATGAATATTTGATGAAAGTTGGATATGTTTCCAAAAAACAAACCAGCATTACTGACTTTTTTAAAAAATAAGCAACACTGTAAAAATAAATTGAGATATTTTGGCTAGTTTTGAATTGAAAGTGCAGTTTTTGTTATTAAATTTAAGTGTGTCTAATGTTTAAGAATTTTTGAGTCACTAAGCTGACATTTAGTATGTATGTGCCTATTTGTTAAGGTAATCAACAGGTTTGTGTTGTTTCAAAATTGTTTTATGTAAAATCTATGTATACTACCCTATTTTGCATTCAAACTCACAGTAGCTGTATTAATGTGTCTTAAATTTACTGTACTGTGAAATCCTAGATGAACCTATTTTGCATTCAAATGTGGTAACTATTTAACTTTGACCACATATTTGTGTGTAGTAATCCATTTTTAACATAAATAATTCGTTGTGTATCATTGTATTACTGAATAGGATGTTATCCTTTTATAAAGTCTTCCTGCTTATAACATCCACTTTTACTTGGTCCCTTGAGAGTTGTTATAACAGGGTCCCACTGTATTTGGCCCTGTCCCAAGCCGAGTCCAACCAAATCTGCTTGACCACTTCCGAAATTATGTCTCGTACCAATGACCTTGCGCTGTACATATGCTGCGTGGTTAGTGAACAATGATTTTTCTACCTTATTAAATTATTTTATAATTAATTCAATGACATTTCAATTATACTATTATTAATACCTTGAATTGGCAATGAAATCTACGATGACTTAAAATTATAGTATTCTAATTTATTGTGTGTAACCAGAGATACTTTCTTCTCATCCCTGTGTGTAGCAGGAACATGCCAGCAGCCATACAGTAAAACCTCTTTATAACGACCCATTTTATAACGACCACCTGTCTATAACGACCAATTTTTGGGAAACCGTGATTTTTTAAATTTTTTTTTATTTCAAATTTCAAGGAAATCGGCAAAAAATAGGTTTTTCTGTGCCGTGTTGCGTTTCTAGTGGTGAGAACTGTACTCCACTCCACGCGGCAAGCGGTGACTCATACTTCCTCTCTCCAGCCGTAACGGTACTTTTATCTTCCTTTCCCCTCACGTGAAAACCCGGTGCGCTCGGCATTCTCCAGTGTTCTCTCGCTTGCAGTTAGATACGCTGCACACTCTCTGTTTGCTCTATTATAACGACTTTATTGCGTGACTTTTGGATATCTCTTGGTGTTTTACGATTTATGACGACTTATTACACTTTGATTTTCACGATTTCAATTTGGTAATTTATTTTGTTTGAGTTTGTAAATGATTATTGACGACCCACGCAGTTATTTTGGCTTTCGATTTAGTTACGATTATTGACGACCAACCCAGATTTTTTGGCTTTCGATTTGGTTACGATTATTAGGCTTGAATGTGTAAACTATTTTTGACGACCCGTACATTTTTTAAAACATCATACGGGCTTTCGATACTTCCATAATGAGTGGAAAGCGAGTCAGCTTGTCGCTTCTGAATAAGTATGAAATAATCAAGGAAGTGGAATCGACAGAGAAGACAAAGTCAGAGATTGCGCGGGAGTTTGGCATCCCGAAATCAACATTGTTTACGATCTTAAAAATTAGGGACGAGGTCGTTAATGCAATGCAGAAGGAAGGACGCAATGCAAATGTAAAAAAACTAAGGCGTACGATGTAAACTTTAAAAAAAAAAAAATAGGAAACAGTTGTTTGGCCCTTTAATGTGTCAGACTTTTATTTTATTGTGTGTTTGTTTAGTGTCCCGTCAACGCAGTGATAATAGTAAACAAATGATCTGCCTAATTTATCACGTTTGTTGGATATTATATTATCTGGTAAGTTTTTTACTAGTTTACTTGTACTTTTTTCGTGATTTGTTTTTCTTTGCGTACTCTTTAATAAATTTAAACGTTTGCTTGTACAACCGCTACGACTATGCTGTTAACTAACACTACACTTTTAAGTGGGGGCCATGTCGTTACATTTTCTTTGTCCTGAACAAAATATTTAACACATTGGCAGGTAACTTTAATATTTTAACTGAGCGATAACGTAACGTCACAGTGCACGCCCGCGATTATCTTTCAATCGGTCTCAAAGCAGAGCAGGCTGACGCGCAGACTAGGACAGCTGCTGTGGCTGTGGTATTGATCGGCGCATGCGCGCGCAGCCATCTCCGGCACTTACCTCCTGCCCCCCCCCCCCCATCGTAGTCTATCCTCTCGGCCGGCCAATAACAAGCAAGCAGCGACACAGCACGTAACCTCACAGCGCGTGACTTTCTAAGTGTTCACGGCGTAAAAGAAAAGCCCCGAGAGTAGAATACACTATCGCCTTTTCTCTAAAAGACGCCTGGTCATAAATTTCGTTGATAGCTAAGTTTAAATGTACGACTTATTATTGCATAAGATGACCGAACATGGACTTAATGTGAAAACTGCCTATTTTCACATATAGAGGTTCCAAATGGGTCCGAAATCTTGTAACGACCACCTCTCTATAACGACCCTAACCTCGGGAACCATGAGGGGTCGTTATAAAGAGGTTTTACTGTATTTATTTTCATGTACGTACCATCATTGTTTTGAATATACCTTATTAAGATATACCTAAGCTGTTGTTTTATAGCACACATGAATCAGGTAATTTGTCAAATATTACGTGATTTTCTACTGATACACAATGTTAATATGGTTATTGTTGGTGCCTGGAATAGCACATTTCCACAGAATTGACCATGTTTGTTAATTTCCCTCAAGCTCCTTCAAAAAGAACTTCTTCAATTATTGCACATGTGTTGCGACAGCTCTACAGCCAATAAGTAACATGGAAGAGTACGGCATTAGGGAGAGAAGGTAGCTAGCTCTGCAACGGAAGAGGAACTCTAGTTGGGTTGTCAGATGTACTACGGAAGGAATCGAACGAGGTGGCACAACGGTAACATGTTAGATTCACATTCAGGAGGATCTGGGTTCAATCCCCAGCTTCGGCCATCCCGATTTCGGATTCCCATGGTTTGCAGAAATCGCTCCAGGTGAATCCTGGTTCCTGAATAAAGGCCATGGCCGACTCCTCTCCCAGTTCCTATCATTGAACCAAATTGTGCATCACTATCTCTAATGACCTTGCTGTTAATGAGATGTAAATCGCACTTACCTTACTACAGAAGATTGCAGCACCTCCAAAAAAAAAAGTGAATCAGAAATGTTTGCTACAGAAAATTCCACATCCACTGTTCAAATCAAAGTAAGCCAATTATCATCATTCTTTATAAGGAGTGTTTGTTAATCAAGGGTTTAACTGTACTGCACATCACTTCTACCAAGCGTGAACATTCACCTATTCTGTACAATGTCTCAACCTAGCCTAAAAGTCCACCTAATCCACACATTGCTTGCACTCAGCCTGCGTGTACCTATTCTGCAAACTGCTATTACCTAGCCTGTATGTCTACCTATTCTGCACGTCACCTTTATCTAGCCAGTAAGCCTACCTACTTTATACAGCAACCTATTCCAAAAGTCACCTGTTCCTAGCCTGTATGTCTACCCTTTTGCAAGTCACCTATATTTAGCCTGTTTGTCTACTGACTATGATAGTTTCCTGTAACCAACCTGTACACACATACACTGCAATGTCTGCTTTACCTACCCTGTACGTTTGCACGAGGACCATCTCCAGCCACTTGATACACAGGGGCATATTCCACAGCAGACGGGCCAGTGTGTCTTCAGATGTCCACGTTGTATGGGTAGCCACAGAATCATGGAAGCTGGCATCAAGCTGCATCGCTGTTCAGGGAGGTCATCAACACATCAACAAGAAACCAGACATTCCATTCTTATATACACTGTTTACAAATAAATTACCATTTTGACACTTTTAACAAGAAGAAAATACTAAGGTAAATTTTATTATGGCCAATCGTTCAATATCACCTACCCCAATAACCTAACATTTAAATGCATACTAGATACCTTACCAGCAAAAAAGTACATGAAAACAGAAAGTAAAAACTAATCTTAATATTTAACAATCCATTATTAACAAACAGTACAAAATTATGAGAAAATCACTGCCCATATTTACATTAAAATTAAATTATACTAACAATAGTAGCCTATCTCACTAGTTGTACGGTTGGCAGCAAATCAGCAAATATAGTTCCAAGTATTTTCAAATACAAAGAAAAAAATCCTTAATAAAAACAAATGAAACTGAAGTATTTGTATTTTATATTATTAGTAAACTTTTTTTTTATCAAACTACCAGTATGTAGATACTGTACCAGTACAGAGTTCTTGGTTTCACTAAGAGATACTAGTAGTGTGCTGTACTAGTAAAAATAGCACTGTGTCTGTATTTATTCTGTGGCTGTAAAATGGAAATTACAGTATATAGCCAGGTACCACCCGCACCTTTTCTCCAAACTCAAGTTTGTAAAAGTCGGGTGCGGGTGGTATCTAGGTCAAACTGCACTTGGGCCATTTTTACACCCTGACGAAAAGCGCAGCCATGCCAGTAATCTACAGTAGCACAATTTGACACTCATATCCTGCTGCAAGGTACTGTTTTACATTAAATGCCTTAATAAATTCATGTAACTGCTGCGATAACCATGTGGAATGATAACGTCGGCCACGCGCCTGAGCAGGTGGTTGAAGATGGGATGCGCAGATGGAGCGAAGCGTATGGGGGTGGACAACAGACAGCAGTCAAGGTCACATTGCTCTCGGTGTTGCCACGTTGCAGCTTGCTGCGCACAAACTATCTTGAGCGTGACTTATCAAAGTGAAGCGCATTCCGTTAAGTACTGAGTGGCTTCACACATGTATTGGCTGAAAGTAGTGAGATGAGTTGTAAAAGGCTGTATTCATTCACAGATGCAGAAAAATTAATAAGTATCAGTGAAGTGGAAGAGATCGGTAACCGTGCTGCGGGAATAAAATACCATGTCAACTAATTGTGTGTGCGAGAGTAGAGGAAAAATTAAGACAAGCTACTAATGGCCAGTGATGAGAAACACGTTTGGTGGTGAGGCAGTGAAGTTTCCGGAAATTCTAATAATAAATATGTAAATATTGAATAGGTAAGTGTAGATATCAATTGTTTTATGTAGAACAAACCATGTTTACATTATGCAACGTTTTTTCTTAGGTAGTTATGTGAACCAAGTTTTGCGTTTTGTAGATCGTTTGTTGCCCAGTGCGCAACATGGAAGCGGGAGTGAGAGAGCAAACAGTAAACAGCTGGCAATGACATGCATGCACGCTCGCGCCTAGTGAGATATCTGATGTCACCTGCTACATTGTAAAACACAGCACTCTCACCCGCCTTCTATTTGTCATTGTTGTTAAATATCGGGACAAAAATATACATCTTACTTTGTAATTCTTTACGATTTGTGACTGTTTAAAAGCTAACTCACGCCTGATACAAAAAGATTTGTTTACATGCAGATCTGCTATGAAATTCATTTTCCCAAAATGTCAATCTAAAATCAAGGGTGCTGGTCTTATACTGCGGCAAGTGGTACCTGGGTATTCACGGTACTTTAATATTACACATGTAGAAGAAGGTATCACAATATAACTAAAGTCCACACAATTGTCACATTATAAAGAAAGATATACAGTAGATATTCTGTGCATTGTTGCAGCGATGTTTTGTGCTTAGAGTTATGTATCGTTACACATTCCGATTTTACATTTTTATCTGCGGAAAGGCATATGTTATTGTTTCTCGAGCATAACTGAATATGAATTTAAAGGTTGCATGTGTGATTTTACTACTGGCAATGGTAGTTTTATAGGGTTGTGCGAATGTTTGGTATACCAAAACCGAAATTGAATTTCCACTTCTTTCATTTCGATTTTGATAAGAAATTCAGCTGTCAAAATTTGTTACCATAATAAGAGAAATATTTAGAGTTTAACAAATTTTTGATAGCTTATCGAAGTTTGTTTCCTTTTAAATGCTTCAGAAAAACCTCTTAATTTAATGAACTTATGTTTGCATATGCAAGTCATATTTAGGTATTAAAAAATATTTACAACAATTTACGTGCTGCTGAAAGACTGTCCGGCAAAATGTAAACAAACCTGGCAGAGTGTGAAAAGATGCCATTCCAATACGAACCGACAATAGCCTGAGAATCTTAACAAAATCACATAACATTTGAAAAATTTACCTTATTAATTAATTTATCCAAACAGCGGCGTATGTATGTATTCATAATGTACCATATTCAATTAAATGCTGGTAAATATGGCTGCTGCCACATTCCCGCTTGAGTAAAGCATACCACACACACACACACAACAGAATAGAGCACTGTATTTTTACGTCACCGTAGATTTTATTACCAAATCAAGGTATTAAAAATACCACGAATGAAACGTAGTAAATAATAAATTTAAAAAATAATTAAAAGTGAAAATCATAGTTCACTAATCACGCAACGTAACAATTTCATAGACAAAGGAAGGTATGTACTGTAAGGTACCTGACCCACCAGCCACCTATTTACAGTTCTTTCTTGCCTCCAGATTGTTGGGACGTCCCTGAAATAGGAAAGAAAGTGTGGATCTGCCCGACAGTGTGGTTGGGGCAGATCGCTAGTACCGTATTTGCCGGCATATGAGATGACAATTTTTACATATTTTTGGCCCTCAAAAATTGCTACTCGTCTTATATGAGGGTGCAAAAATTTTTGGTAGCCAAAAATCGTTTGAAAGCTAAGCTGTAAGCTGTAGAGTTGTATGATGATTCAAGGAATTGTAATTTTCGTCACAAATGAAAACGAGTGCCCCGTTTATTTTAATAAAATTTACGGTACAAAATTTTAATGAGCGTAATTCATAATAAAGGACACTTCCTCGCAGCGAAGCGGCGATCGATGGGAGCGCGTGCCGAGATACTTTGTCTCCCCAGCCTACTACTCTCGGGCGGAGAAAACGAGGATCTAGGTCCGCATGCTTTCATCCTTTGTCTCGCAAGCACAAGACTCTCGGGCGGAAAAAACGAGGATCTAGATACCGTACCACACATTCATGTGTCTACCATCTGGTGCTAGGCTGGCGGACAACAGCGCACAGGAATGCAATGACCTTGCAAGCAGCTGTTGTTGTCCAGTGTTGCCATGTAGTGCGCGGCGTACCTATCCGGCATTGCCAAGTCGCACACACCTGCCGGCAAATGGAGATAATCACCAGCCGCCGCCGTGCATTTCCTTGTCTCTTGGGCGCGCGGAGGGCAGTAGTAGCCAATGGTATTAGTTTGTGTCTATTATGATGTTTAAATGCCGGTAATAAATTCATTGAAAATATATAAACTAAGTTTTTAATGTTTCAGGCAAAGGAAAAAAATATTTTTCTGTCGGGAATTTCAAAATTAGTCTGTATTTACTCGAATAATGGCCGCACCATTATTTTGAAAGGCCTAGAGCAGTATTTTAAAAACTCTGAATAATGGCAGCACCCCATATTTTTCAACATGGGATACAATACAGTAAAACTCTGTTAAGACGTTTACCAAGGGATCAGGTTTCGCTATGGACTTCGGCGAGGAAACATCTTAGCCAGAATGGCAAAAAAATGATCTCCGAAACACGACCGCTGCAAACGTTCGTCAATCGGAAGCGAGGCACGCACGACTAGATCCTTCGTTTTTCGTGCCTATAAGATGTGGCGGCAGAACCGAGCATCTAGGTACCAGACACGATGAGTCACGCTCGCTTGTTGATGCGCTGTAGCCACGATGAGTCACGCTCACTGGTTTACGCGCTGCTGGCACGATGAGTCGCGCTAGCTGGTTGATAATGCTCTGTTGATAAACGTAACGGCATCTGGAGAGTTGTGACATTTTAAGCGTGAATCGGATTTGTTTATAAACTACTTCACGGGAAATAATAGCATACATGTAATGGACCGTAAAATGTAAACGTCTTATGCTGGATAATTTTGAACGACTTTAATTGAGTGACGCACATGAATGGATAATAAGATTTTATAGTCTCTTAATTTTTCCATGTTTACTGTGCTATACACCGACAAAATCTTTTTCTTTATTTTTGGAGAAATGGTCACGCTATGGACGAGTAAATATAGAAAAAAAAGTACATTTGTTATATTCTACACCATACAAAATTTAGAAGGTAATTTTTTTGAAAACCCCTCATAATGGCCGCACCCCATTTTTTGGGCCTAAAATATGGTCAAAAATATGCGGCGATTACGCGAGTAAATACGGTAATTTACATTTTTTTTAGATTTTGTACCTTCAAAACCATGACTCGTCTTATATGCGGGGTCGTCCTATATGCCGACAAATACAGTAGTTGTCGCCTGACAACACCCTGGTTGCCTGGCTTATCCTGTCTTATGTCTAATGTAAAACTGAGAGATGAACTTGTGATTATGCATATCATAGGCGTATGTGTTTTCTCAGTAATTTTCTGATAAGACACCCAGATGGTGGACTCAAGTGCAAATCATTTTTTTTTGTGTGTAATTTCATTTATGACTGTGAGCTATAATTTTAAGCACAGGCCTAACTGTGTTGTTCATAGTGATGACTGTTTTAGTTCTAATTACTATAATGACTTTATAGATTTTTTTTGTTTTTAATTTGCACCAATGTAATGATGGATATTTGAGACTGAATTAAGGGTTATTTTATTTGTTGAGATTTATTTAAATAGTTCTGTGGCAAACTAAGAATTGGTAGTGACCTAGTTGCGAATGTACTGGCCGTTTGTTTTTTTGTATCCTTCCGCCGGCTGGTGTGTGTTTGTAAATAAATATTCATCTTTATAGGCAGATAATTTACCGTTGACTTAAGGAAGATTATTGCCCCAAAGTTAAGAGTCGGCGTTTTAAATTCAAAATCTTTAATTGGAGATTTTTTAATTTTTTTTTTTTTTTTTTTTTTTTTAAACAGGGTGTCCACTGATATTCAGTTTTGAAATTCCCTGACTTTTCCCTGTTTTCCAGGTAATATCTGTTATTTTCCCTGACCTATTATCTGCAAAACTGGTACCTTTTAAGGCCTGCATCGGCCAAATGGCTAGTGTGATCGCTTCACAGTAACCATTCACTCCTTGTGAAGCCACCCTGATCCTGGGGGCAAAATTTTGGATATATATAAACAATTTCTATTAATGTAAAGCTCGCTCAGATGCAGACACTTGAGATTCTAGCTGGCCAACTAGGGTAAACTTATGAAAATAAGAAACTTTTGTACTTAGGAGAGAACCCCAGTGTGTTGCCCGGCCACCCTACTTTAATATATTGCCCGTAAATTATTTTAAAATCAGAGTGTTTCTAAAATGTTTGTAAGTCAATAATAATTTTTTCAATATGAGGGTTCCATGTTCGTTGTCGTAAGCCTAATAATTTTCTAAGTAAGTCATTTATTTAAATAATGTAATGATTATAATTTTGCTGAACAAGAAATCTTATAGAAAACCCACTCTAAAAGTATAACCGCTATTGGGCCTGGCGAAACAGTACGCTAACAGAAAACCGCGTCTGGATGCAATTCTTAGTGATAAGGTTTCTCATTGGAGTATTTTATGTTAAATGTGTTCTCAAGTTTTGTTCTAAGTTCTCAATGTTATGATGACACGTGAATTTCAAGTAAATATGTCTTGTGTGGACTTTTCTAAAACAGCAGGAAATTTCAAGCAACTTTGGACTCTTGGACATTTTACGAGAAATTGATCGTTTAAAAGTTATTGCAGTTTGAAAGTTTTGGTATTTATTTTGAAAATATGTAGATGAGTTCAGCCAGCCCGGCCATGGTGCCGCGGGGGCAATACCGATAGGGGTTTACAGAGTGTACTGCAAGGTGTACGGCCGGCAATGTCCGATGCCAAGGTTTTATTTAATATCATTTTTATTGTAATAATAATTTACTAAAATATTGAAATATGTCTTTGAAGTAAGCATAATTTTACCGTTTTTTCAGTGATTTTAGTTTGGTTAATTTGTATCCCGACCGGTTATTTAATCTTGCTAGAAGGTCATGGAACTTTCTAACCGGAAGGTAGGCCGCCATGGTGCCTTGGGACGCCATTGTGGTCGCCGTGGCTGATTACTTTGTGCTTGACCGTCGAGGAGGCCGGACGTCTTCCGTGTTGTGCGAGGTTCGCACGTGGTAAGCCGAGGGGCGCGATGGAAGGCAGTGAAGAGACTTTTTAGAACTATGCATTAGTTTCAACTTATTTAATGTAAATTTGCAGCCGTATTAACCGCGTGGCCGGCCTACTATCGGTTTATGAGTTGAGTTTAGCACGTGCTATTTTTCTTTTGAGTAGGGTTTCATTTTAGTTCAGTTCAGTTCTCTAGCAGTTTAACATTTTATTTTGTACAACGAGTTTGTACGTGCCGATGTAAGCGCGGTTGCGTGAGCTTGCTATAAGAGAGTAATAAATATGGGCTGTTAATCTGACCACGTGTTTTTGAATGCTGTTATGCATGCACCCACCCCTCGATACCACAAACCCTGAGGTAAGAGTAACTCACCGCTGAGACCGGAGCATGTATGAGGACTGACCAAGTTACCGATTTTCTTTGTGGAACATTGTAAGCAACTAGTGGGGCTAGTATTGTCACGTCAGAAGAGGCAGTGCGAGAAAGAGAAGAGAGTAGGTGCCACCACATCCTGTATTTTGATTGTGAAAATAGTGCTGGGACTTTGGTGAGATTTCTCAAGGATATTTATTTTCTTAAACCTGTTTAATCCCAATCTTAATCCTGGTTATTCCCAACTTCTTTCACCCTCATCAGTGCTCAAGACCCAAAATGTTACAAGCTGCCGTAACTTCTTGGCCGAATTGGTATCTTTGATTCCATAATTTTACATCAACACAGCAGATTTGAAATAAATAGATTTACTGGAACAACATTAAAATAATTGGATACATGCATTTTAATCACAGACTACATACTAAGTGACTCAATATGTTGAATAAAATAAGAAAAACAATTTTGTATCAAAAAAATTAAATCAGATTTCCCAGCAGTGAATGTAATCACAAGCGCTTAAAAATTGATTTACTGCGATAACTAAATTATAATAATTTAATTATTCAGTACTACAAAAATGTTTATTCTGGGCTGTTTTGTATCATTTTTCCCTGACCCAAATGAAAATTCCCTTATATTTCCCTGACTTTTCCCTGTTTTCCAGGTTTTTCCTGTCGGTGGACACCCTGTCAAGTAAAGTAGTTCCCGGAAGGCCGGCAGGCAGGTGTCGGGCCTGGAGGCTGGCGGCGTGTCTTTTGTGCTTGGGGCGGAGTGGAGTGAGGGTCCAGCAGGCTGTGTGCTGCTGGTACCTGAGAGATCCGTGTCTTGTTTCATAGTATTCAGACCCAGTGGGCCGGTAAAGTGAGTTGTGTAGGACGTTCTGTAGTACTGAGTTCCGCTGCGAGAATTCAAGGGATTTTGTTGTCTGTGCGTGAGAGGATAATTTATTATTCTTGTTACTGCGACCAAATGCGATTTTGTAACTCGGGACACAGAGAGACTAAAAGGGCTTTCCTATCATTGGGATTGGTAGCCCAGAACATCACAAACGGAACTTATTTTATACACCCACTCGCCGACTCGTAACTCTGGGCAAGGTCAAGTGTGTTTGCGTAAAAATCACCGTATCGGAACTTCATCACTACCGTACCTTTAAATTGTGTGCCATGTTCTAAAGACTTACTTTAACGTGTATGAACTGTTCAAACTGAATCATTTCAATAATAAAAATCACTACAGCAAGAACGTCATCGTTTTTCTCTATCCACCTGCATATCTACGACACCCACATTCGCCCTAGATAAAGATCTTGGTTTCTACAAAAAAGCTATGCCGCGGCCACACTAATTTCTTAAGTGTTGTAAGTTGTGTGGCATTACAGTACAGCGCAAGGTCATTATTACAAGACGTTACTTCAGACGTGGTCATGCAGCCTCGGCCGGACACTGCTCTGGATGCAGTCAAAGAGTATTGTTGTGGTAGACATTCCGCTCTGTAACATACACTGCGTTTAAAACTGTGGTAGATACTACTCCACTTATCCTCACTCGCACCGGACACATTTTTTTTTTATTATTATTTAGAAAGACGTAAATTTGTAAAAATTACTTGGGTAGCTAAATTCTTTGTCCTAATGCTTGAAGTGTGTTTAATACATAACTTTTTTTTTTGCCATGGGTGTTATTTTATAATTTCTGGTGCTCAGAATTTGGGTTTTAGACTTGCACAACTACAGTAGCAACTTATGTTGTATCCTGCTAGTGTGTCATCAGATTCATTTATATGAAAAAGTAGTTTTTAGCTACAACAAACGACACCAAAACGATTTATGCAATAGACTGTAACGAAATCCAAGAGTGAGACGTATTTTCAGTAAGGTGATAAAAGTACCATTTGATAGGCCTATTGTTGTAACAGTATAGTGAAAAAAACATGCACATTGATTAATTATCAAATTTAAATATTTTATATATTTAATTTTGAGAATTCGTTTAACTTTCGTTAAGACTGAATTCATCTCGAAAGAACTCTCAATTTAGTTTCGATTTCGCGAAAGTTCATCAATTTTCTTTCACTTTTGTTTCGTAGGAAATAAAGTAACTTTTGCACAACCCTACAGTTTTATTTTTAGAATGTGATATGGAATAAATTGTACACATTTATTTACTGTTTAAAAAATGTTCTCAAACATGTTGTTGTTGGCCAGGAATGCCAAGACTGGCCGGAGTGTTGTTTTGGGATAAGAGGTAATACTGGGGTGGAGGGCGCAGGAGTGAACTGTGATGTGTTGCAAGATCAATAGTTAACAATTACAGGTTGACTGCCACTGCCAGCAAGGCATGCAAGGCAGGAGATCTACTGTTACGCTAGTTTTCATGCATTTAGCAGATGGCCTAACTGACCAGGGGCATGGCCAGAGACCCATAAATTTCGCTAATTCATTTCAGAAAACGTTAGCTTTCAAACTTCTGTACACGTTAATTACTTTCGAAGTTGGCTCACTGTTATTGAAACTCTTCCTTTGAGATCTGTGAATTAATTGCAGAACAGCATGAAAACATTCACTTACTCCTGTGTCAGCCATTGGTCATTCACTGGAGCAGCACACAATAGACCAATATCTGAAGACAGAATGTACACACAGGACTGTGGAGTCCAGCTGGCTGGTCGCTAAACGAGTGAAATTTCCAAGTCTCTACACACGGCATTATTCTGTATATGTTTCAGGCATATTCAGCTTAAGTTTTTAAGGTGTTTTTACCTAAACTTTTTATAACTGTGGTCTTCCAATTAATAGTAGGAGCACAGTCTAGCATGTTTTGCTGTGTGCTGAAAACATATTTTAAAATATCTTTTATTAGCAACTTTTCATTATTATATCTTTTCAATTTAATATTTTTAATTTCTTGACAGTGCCAGAGAATACTGTCATAAAATCACTGAATCTGTTGGATCCATGGAGGTAGACTTGGGAGTTTTACCTTATTTACACTACTAGTCTAGGAAAGAGAAAATATTATATTATATTATGTATGTAACTTCAGTGTTTGGACACAGAAGTGCTGTGAGAAGGATCTGACAAAGCTACAACCAATTCAGATGAAGATTTGAACAAAGCAGATAACTCCCCGTGCCCAGCTGTAATAGCAAAGTAACTGTTTAAAAAAGAATTTGGGAATATCGAAGTCTGTTACTATGTCCTGTTCATATTTGAAAATGCAATTGCAGTGTTCAATTTTTTTGTATTAACTTAACTGAAACATAGCGATGCAGATTCGCTGTTTGTTTAGAAACATACGGAGCACAGAAGAACTACATGGACTTATTTTATTTCTTTACGGAACTGCTGTGTTACTTTTACTGATACTAAATGTGTGAAGCTAGTGAGCTTGTTTATGTAGTAGGTTGTTTCGCCCACCAAATTTTTTTAAATACCTTTTATTCGTCTATGCTCATATAAAATAAATATTTTTAGTAAATTGTTTAGTTTAAAATCACAGCAATATGATGATTAGAAATACTGTACAATGTTTTCATATATATATTATTAAGTTTTTAAGTGTGTGGTGTGTATGCAACAAGATATATTTTTTAAAATATGGCTCTTCATTTTAAAATTAAACTTATTTGAGTGTGTGTACATGTATATAGTGTGTCAATCACACACGATGTCCAGCAACAAACACATAATAAACACATCATGCGAATTGTGGGCTAAATCGGAAAACAAGAACGTTACTGGCAAAAAGTTGTACGATAACATAACATAATGTGGCAACATGACACTGTAGTTAGGCCCTGCAATACACTGGTTCAAATCCAGAGTAGGCCAAAAACGATCCTACGTTTACTTGATATAACAAGACATTAAATAATAGTACCTGGACGTAGAGTGCAAGAGAATACTTTCTCGGTGCAGTGTTGTCCCAGTGTGCATATTAAATAACATACAACATTTTGCCACTTACATTCCGGCCTTCTATTTAGCTCAGGATTAGCGTGGTGTGCTTATGATGCGTTAATTTCTAGAGGGAGAGGAAGAGAGAGATAAGCACATGCTCGCTCAAACACGCACACACACAAAAAAAAATTTTACAAAGTAGTAGCAAGTATAAACATTTATTGGGCTGCAAGTAGGGGCATTGCTATCGACAGTGCCATGCAGTGGTAATTCCAAGAATCAAAACTGATTGTGTATGTCACCAGGTGACGCAAGTATGGGGCCAAGATAGATGACACCACAGACTGGAGGAAGAGACTTAAAGTTGTATCAGTGACAAAGCAAGAGGCGAATGTGGTGGAATGCCGTATGGCGTAGACAGAGCTAAACGACTAGCGGACAAGTTTATAATCAGCAGCGCATTTTGTGGGCCAATTTCATATATAGTTGGCAAATGTATACATTTAAAAATAACTTTTGTTTGTCCACTATGCCAGAGGTTTCTAACTGGTAACAAGCACCAGGCAGTTTGTTAATACTGTCTTAATAATTCTGTTGGACAACAATTTATGAAGCAAAAATTAAGTGTCCTATGGCAACGCTTTCATTTGAAAATAAACTCACAGCTTGTCATTAAATTTCATGGACTTTTTTCTTTAGTTTTACTTGTACCATGATTTCCAGCTAGTTTATTGAAGACATGCTTTGCATAAAAATAAATTTAATTAATTAAAAATTATACATATATTGTTTACCTTTCTTCACCTCCACGTGTACATTTACAATGTCAATAACTGCAGCCTGCACTGCCTCCAAGCCCTCTGAAACAGAAAATAACATCTACTTTGCTACTTTGTTATTGCTGATGATTTCTAGCACTATAGCGGCTCCAAGAGGTTTATTCCAGGAGCTAACAAGCAAGTATATATCTATTTCATCCCTGTAAAGCACAAAGCAACACACACACACCTGAAACAATGTCAATGTCAACTACAATTATTTTCAATAACATTTCCCTATCACACTGTATTGCAACAAAATTGTTCTGTATTCTGGTAATCAAATAAATTTTGAAGTTTACATCTGATATGAATACTAATACAAAATTACTACAATTAAATACTGTGAAAACAGTTCTTGTGCATTAAAAACTTTAAGAAATTAATGGTAAGAAGATTCAGTCCTGCCGAACCTTGCCCAAATTTAGTAAACAATATCATTTTATTCCCAACGGTAAAACATTTTATTTGATTGAAAGTAGTCTCTTGTAGTATAACAACAAGCTAAAGAACAGATAAATTGAATTTGTAAATACATACTTATGTATGTGTAGTTTAAATAACATCCAAGGAAAAATACACCTTTTCTTTTCTGTAAGCAGGTTTTATCACAATAATAAGATATAATTTCTATACATGTGGTCACCTAGTGGAATGAAAAAATATTGCAAATACCTAAAACAAAAAACCAACATATTTTTGCAAAAATCATTAAGCATATCCGGCCAGTATTCATAACAGCAGCATTTCAGGACCATTTTATCACAATTTGAATGATTTGCTCTAAAATGTTGTCAAAAAAATCAAATGACTAATGGAAATGTCAAAAACAACCATTGGAGAAAGCACCTTTTTATTCCCTTACATTACTATGTCGTTACAGCAATTTCTGAGAAAAAATCTACCATTTACATTGGGACGAAGAGACCACTGGAAAGTGGCTTTCACATCCCAAGAAGTGCCTGCATGAAACGGTGGTGGCCCAGTGCAAGCCAACCACTGTAAGGGAGGTCATAAACTCCGTGCATATGAGCAGAAGTCGCTTGCACGTTAATGGCTAGGGACAGTGACCAGATTTTAGAGACATGAGTAGAATGGATCTTGACTGTCACTAAATACTGTACAACAACATTATGGTCATACGAAAAACACAAGACAAGATATTTTCTCCCAACTCCTGCCAAGAGGAGCTTTGTTCCTTCGACACTAGTAACACACTGCTCTTTGGCAAGTTTCAGTTATAAACATTAAGAAAATTTACATGATTTTTCAGTTATTTATTTGAAAAGTTAAGATATGAGTGTTTTTGTTTCTCCCTTACAGAAATTATTAGGTCATAACCTCAGTACACAAATTGATCCATTTTAATACCTTTTTTATTGTCAAACAGTGATATTGAATTAATTATTTATTTGTATTTATTTAAAGAATGTTTCAAAGAGAATTACACTCACATACAGAAACTGTACAAGTAAATTTAGGGCAGGTTCTTGGGGAAGGATAGAGAAATTTACTTAGTTCGTAATTGGGTTTCTGAGGTTGTTTACAAGTGAATACAAAGCAAAACAATTTAACAGTTAACAGATTCCTTACAGTTTCCTAACATATAATAGGCATACACTATACAACATTATTTGCACGTAATGTAAATCATGCGCCAAAATAACAATGATTGACAAACTATATATAGTCTATCCCATGTAAGAACTCCGTATTTTGACAGCCGATGCTACCAATACTTTTAACACGTGCCAAACACAAGGTAGAATAACATACCATTTAAAACAACAGGACATGATCGTATGACCTGATGAAGCAGTAGTGGCAGCCCTGATCAACAAATCGGTTAACTTGAATCGCAGACATTGAAAATAGTGTGTATTTTACGTGAAAAATAAGCAAGTGCTTTGGAGGAACCGTAATATATTAACACGGTTATGTATCCAGCATTAGTCAGACAACTATTTCATTCTATTCAAACTGCGTGATTTCTATACGTAACTATTTTACAAACAACCGCACCAATATCAACAGACCTGTACCGGCAACCAAAAGAAAGGACGCCATTACGTAAGCTTCTCGTGTGTTCGTGTTTCGTGACTGTGTGCGTTTGTAATTATTTTCTTTTAAGGTGTTATTATAAATTCCGTTCATATATTTAATGTATCGCAATGCAGGAATTGAAATACATGGCCTGTAATCGCCAACGACAACGGGATATTTTAAGATGCATTTCGGAATAGGGAACTGGAAAAACGTTCAGTCTTTCAGCATCGTGGCATGTCTACAAAAACAATTGCTAAGTAAGAAGCAGAGAAAAGTGCTACAGACAATAAAAAAATGTCATCTACCTTTTAACGGAATTTGTGTTATATTTGTATGGTTCTTGTTGTGGGCGTATGTGTAAACATGCTTTTTCAAGTCGCCAACTCAATAAATTATTTTTGCACGAAAATATCAGTGTTTTTATAATATGTACGGCAAGTAAGTGGTACCATTTAATATGAAGTCCACGTGATATTTTGTGCCTGTCAGCTGCAAAAATGCTGTAGGCCTACATATTACCAAAAGAAAAGGTCAGAAAACTTCATTCAGCCTATGTATTTCCCGGCCATTAAAGTGTAAAAGTGTTTAATCATTTGTGTTACCAAAAGATTTAAAGCTGATTTGGGAAATTAGTCCTACCCATGTTTGTATATTACTTACTCTTTTTGTTTACATATTATTTCCGTTTAGGTTGTGAGAGTGTACTATGAAGGTGGCTGTAGATACGAGATTTGTGACATAACTGTGGGATGGCATGGTATAGCAACTGCTAAGTTTCAGGCAATGAACTGGTTTATTTTATTTATATTTTTTCTTCTTAATCAAATTCGGAGAGTGTTCTTACCTTCAACACCCCGAACAGTGAGACAGCGACACATCTAGCGCGCGAACATCATTATCATAACAAAAAACACAGCAGCCACGTCACATCAGGCACACGCGAACAGGGACTGCCGCCACGCCACAACTGGCACCAGCGAACAGGGACCTGAGGGAAACCAAGTACCTTGGGGACCCTAGGACCCTCGAAACTTCGGAAAAAGCAGCAACGATGGCAGTAAACAACTGCAACGTGGGCTGTGAGCATCGGTGACAAGAGCGGCAATGTTTGCTACAGGTAAATCAGGAACAACGACGCCAGAACAAGTTCAGTGTCACCAAATGGGAATGTAAGTGTGCATTCTAAATTGAAAATTGTTTTTTTTATGTACTGTAAACGAGTCTGTAATTTTGAAGGTAAAGTCCAGAAGCAAAATGTGAGGTTATGTTTGGGGTAGGCCTAGGCCTACACATATTCATGTTTGAATGTAAACAAACATAATGAAGAATCAAGAATTGGCAAGCTTGATCTGGGGCATGTTGGATGCCCACAACAAAACTGTAGTGTCGGAGTTGGGTAGGTTACAAAACAAACTAAGTGGAATTGAAAATAAAATAGAGGAATTTAAGGTTGAGGTAAAGGGTAGGATAGTGGAACATGTAGAAGAGAGTCAAGAAGGCTTAGATGATAACTCGAAAATAGTTGAAGTAGGCCTAAGGGTAGTGGAGGTATTGGAGGTGCAGAAAGGTGAATTTGAGGAATTAGTAGTAGATGCTGAAGTTATTGTAGTGAACAGAGAAAGTATTAGTGAGGATGATGATGTTGAAGTTGAGGTTTTAGTGAACAGTAAAGATATTAGTGATGATGTTGGTGAAGGAATTAAGGAGATAGAGTGTAAAGAATTTTCACTAAAAGGCAGAGAAGTTGATGAGGTGAAGCCAGGCCTACCAAAGGTAGAATAGTTAGTAACAGTGGGTTGAGGCTGCAAAGAGCAGAAATGGACATAGCCATTCAATGGACAGGTACAAGTAATCAGGATGAGCCAGGAATAGTAAGGAGTGTTGGAACGGTAGAGGGTGCAAGTGTGGCACCAGGGTAATGTGAAATTTAAAAGTCCAAATGTCCTGGGGAGTGCACAGTGTTGGGAGAGTATGAACCGGAGGACAGTATTGTACAAGGAAGTGAGAGAGCAGGGAAGTGTTGAGAAGTGGGAAGTGCAGGATTGGTTGAGAGGGAAGGTGAAGCTCAAGGGAGTTTTGAACTGTGAGAAGTGGCGAGGGAAATTTAGAGTGTGATTGTGGGACCTGCTGAAGGGCAATGTGACAGCGTAAACAAAAAGGGCTTTGGGAGATGGAATTTTTTTTATAATGAGGGAATTAAAATAATTAATTTTGTAGTGTCATTTTCAATCAAGATTGTTTTGTTTAGGTTATGTTTCAAGTACATAAGTCTGTAGGATATTTTTTCTGCAAATAGTCTTAAGTCAAGAGATATATTGAAGTTGTTTGTAAACAGCAGTTGTATGGAACAAGAAATCTAGTAATTTTAGGCAGCATAGCAATGGTTAAAATAATTTGAAATAGCTAAGGGCATTTCTAATTTTTTTTATATCAATTCCGTATTTGCTGAAGCCTTACATTGGGTAAACACATCAGCTAGTTTTGTTGTGTAACTTTTTCATATTGTGTGTTTCGTGTTTTTTTTTCTTTTGTTCTGATAGGAATTGCAGTTGTTTTTGTGGTAAAGCCACAATAATAACAATTTTGTGTATAAATGTTTCATTCTAAGTAAGTGTATTATGAGATTGTACCCATGCTCATTATAAATTGGGAGTATTAAGGGTGCGGTTCACCTCAGTTTTCAACGTCTTTTTTTATTTTTATATTTGTACCAGATTTTTTTTTTCTTATTTTAGACATAAATTGTGACTAAGTCTTCCTCTAAGAAAATTGTTGTATCTCTCATAGTTTTCGCGTAATACGTCGTAAACGTCAATATTTGGACTTATGGTTTTATGTACACCACTAAAACCAACAATAATACCAAACCGAAAAAATTCACAGTGTATAACAATATTGTAGGCTGTAAAATGACACATATAAATACAAAAAACCAAATATTTGTGTATTTAATAAAAAATGCTAAATTTTTAAATAAAAATGTTACAATTTCAAATATTTTTTAAAAATACAAAAATGTATTTATTTTTTATTGAATATAGTTCAAATCATAGCCTGCAAGATTGTTATACACTGTGAATTTTTTCGATTTGGTATGTCGGTTGGTTTTAGTGGCGTACATAAAACCGTAAAGTGTAAATTTTAATGTTTACGACTCATTACGTGAAAACTATGAAAAATACAACAAATTACAAAGAGGAAGATTTAGTCACAATTTCTGTCTAAAATAAAAAAAAATACATCTGGTGCAAATATAAAATAAAAAAAGACGTTGAAAAATTAGGTGAAAATTAAAGCAACTGGCTTCAGAAATTCATATAATGAAACCTTTAATTGTATTGATAAGTTATGGAAGTGTGAATTTAGTGCTATGTACTAAGTATGTAATTGTGAAATTTTATTTTATTTTCTCCAAATCAGTTCTGAGTGCCACCAGAGCTCTAGTACAATAAGAAGAATACTACAGTGAGATTGTAGTCAAGTAACTTGGGTAGTGGATAATTAGGCTTATATATTTTGGTTTTTATATTGATGTGTAATTTTGCTTTGATGACTAGCAGTACTTCTGTGAATTGGAAACCAAGGGCACGGTCTACCGCAATTTTCATCATCATTATTTAATTTTTTATTTGTGCCAGATATTTTTTTCCTTATTTTAGACACAAAATGTGACTAAATTTGGCTCTTATCAAATTTTTTTATCTCTCATAGTTTTCGCGTAATGGCTTGTTAAAGTCATATTTTGCATGTTTCCGTTTTAACGACTACACTAAAACCAACTGATATACCAAACTCAAAAAAATCACAGTGGATAAAGGCACTGCAGGCTACAATGACATGCTCATAAAATTAAAGAATAAAAATTATTTGCATTTTAAAAAAATATTGTTGAATTTTTAAAATTTTTATTTTTAGTTTCAGCATTTTTTAAAAATGCAAATAATTTTTGTTCTTTAATTTTATGAGCATGTCATTGTAGCCTGTAGTGTCTTTATCCACTGTGATTTTTTTGAGTTTGGTGTATCAGTTGGTTTTAGTGAAGTCGTTAAAACGGAAACATGCAAAATATGACTTCAACAAGCCATTATGCGAAAACTATGAGAAATAAAAAAATTTTATAAGTGCCAAATTTAGTCACATTTTGTGTTAAAATAGGAAAAAAATATATATAGTACAAATAAAAAATTAAATAATGATGATGAAAATTGTGGTAGACAGTGCCTTTTGATTCTAACAATAAATGAGTTTGAGATTGGAAATCATATTTTGGATTTGAGGTGGGTGTCTATGACCAGACCCGATCTTGGTAATTTTTGTTATGGTTTTGTGCACTTGGAAAAGGTTGTATTTTTATTGTGTGTACCTTTGAGTGGCCGTCCATGGCCAGAGCTTAAAGAGAAGGGAGTGCTGCGATGAAGGTTAATAGTCATGTGTTAAGTTTACTATGTGATGTAATTTTTTTTATTTTTTATTTTTATTAGGAAGCCTCGTCGTTGGTTCAAAGACCCTAGTTGCATTTGATATTTAGCCTCGTCATTGCACCAAAAGGTGTGATAATTGTTTGTATTTCTGGAATTTGCCTCGTTGTTGTTTTAAAATATATTATATGGGTTGAATTGATGGTGTTTGCCTCGTCGTTGATCCAATAGGCACTATAATTGTTTAAGTTGTGGTGATGTGCCTCGTCGTCGTCCCAAAGGGCATGCTTAAGAGGTTTAGTTTTTTTTTTTCTGGCAGCCTCCCCGCAAGTAGCTTAAATCTACTTTTTAGAACAAGTGCATATTATCTAAGGTAGTTGAAAATGTTTGGGATTTTATGAGATTGGTAAAATTATTTTATATGAGAAACTTCTGGAGATGCATATATGTAAACAATGTCCTGTTGTAAGGAAATAAAAAACAAATACAATATTTAAGATTGTGTTAATGAATTAGTTATAATTTTGTGCCAGAATGAATCAAATTTATAATCAGGTATTTGGAAAGTAAGTTCAGGTTCAGGGATATCGGACTGTCCACTACATGAATTGGTTTTAATGTTTCTAGTTTCTTTTGCTTTGGTGGTATATCAGTGTACTGTAGCAACCAATTGGGTTTGATAGAAGTTTTGCTAGATGTTTTGTGTTTATTTTGGCCTGTGTACCAAAGAAAAATAATTATGAAATTCAAGTGTATACTGTACTGTGTTGAATGTTGTGTAATGTTGGACTATTGGAGAGGTTAATGTTGTCTACTGTACTGTAATTCTGGTTCTTGTTGAGATGTTTCATATTGGTGGTTGTTAGAAATTAATACTCAGTTTTATTTTGTGACAAAATAACAACTTCACATTAATTGGAGGGTTGTGAAGTGTTCAGCCACTTTCCCACCTTATTTCAATTTATGTAAAATATTTTTTTCTTAGTTAAATTTAAATCTTTAAGAGGGCGTGGTACATAATTCAACGCTAAAAGCATTAATCTGTAGCTGTAGGTTTCTTGAAGCCAATTTGTGAAAAGTAAACAATAGCAATCCTAGACAACAGTTTTAGCCAACGTTTTAAACAAAATTGTTTCCAGCGTTACGAACTTCTGAGGCACAATCTCTTATGCCGGAACCTCGTGCATTTAAATGCGGCGCAAGAGATCATGCGTAACAAATGAGTAATTCTGGATAAATATTTACTCATAAAGTTGGCAAATACCATTATCCAGGATTGTCATTGAGTATTTCATCCATATTGGATTCCAAAAAAGCGTAGAAATCAATTGGTGTTTTCAGCATATATTTATCTACCACACACTCTTAATAACAGGCTGTATGCCATTTTCAGTATCAGTTTCTCAGGAGTTCGGGATGATACAACAAGATTCAATAACCTAGTAATTGGGGACATGATTAATTTACATTCATCTTTTCAAAATTTAAATATTAAAATACAGTCTGGAATTTTCAAATAAAGTCGTTTGTTTAGTTTCCTGGCTTGTTTAGTTTCAAATTGATCATAGTAAAATTTTAATGATTTTTGTTTATGTAACATTTTTGTATATTTCTTTATTATAGAGTTTTGGCAAATTTTAATAGTTACTAAATTTTCCTGGTGAAGTGAGTAACTTCTTGTGTTGCAAGCTTCTCCAGGTTGTAGGATTTCTGGCGCAGACGTGGTTGATCGTCTGCTTCATGGAATTTCTTCATTATGTAGGTTATTGACGCACGTTTGTGAGCCGTGGCAGGAGGTTGCTTAGGGTATTGCACCGTGAAAGTAGTTCCACTGTTACACACCTGTTGTCCCCAATTATTAGATTTGTGTTAATATTCTTTACTAATTTGATGAAAAACTTTAAATTCAAATTTTGGACTCCTTTGTTATATGTTTTAAGTGTAAGTTTGCTGTGTTTTCGTAAATTGGAGTCTGTTGTATCACTCCACCGAGATGTGCCTTAAGTTACCATGTCCATTGCCGTGTTGAGTCGTGGGCAGTTGTCGTGCAGTTTGTGCCACGTGCTGGTCCGAGGTGGTAGTGTTGCAGTCGGGCGTTTACCCAGAAGAGAAGAGATGTGTGCAGGTAGCGAGGGCGCAGCGGTGCTAGCCCTCGGAGCGCTGGAGAGGCAGTAGGAGACTTTAGTGCCCCCAGAGGTTTTTTAACTATAAATTTGTACAAAGAAGGTGGCGAGAGGTACGGGGTTTGTTCCATTAAATGTGAGATAGCATGGCATAGCAATTGCTAAGTTTCAGGCAATGAACGGGTTTACTTTATTCATTTATTTTCTTCTTAATCAAATTCAGACATGGTAACGCCGGACAACTGACCGTAAGCATAATTGTTCATTTGCCTTTGGTACCGAACCGCCAAGCGCAAATGTAAAATGCAGTAGTGAAAATAAACCAACAGTTGCCACATTACGTGAGTTTTAATCAGAGAAATAACAATGAATGTTTACAACTGCATATAATTGACACAAACTGAGCTATCCACAGCAAGCCACATTACATAACCTCAACACCCCGAACAGTGAGACAGCAACACATCTAGCGCCGCGAACATCATAACAACAAACACAGCAGCTACGTCACATCAGGTGCACGTGAACAGGGACTGCCACCACGTCACACTAACAAGATTGCAACACTTCATAGTTACATTCATTTTCACGCAGCAAAAAAATTGTCTATGTCAAGTTTTTAAGTGAAATTATTACATAAAGGAAGAGCATTTCATTACCTCGGCCTATCACCATTCAGAAGACCACTTCGGAAGAATTCATGTCTTTTGTTTTTTCATATATCTTTGCCTACACTTGACATTGTGTGCTTAAGGCTTACGTGAAGGATCATAATTTGGCACCTCAAATGATCACGTCTTGACTACACACGAATATAATAAAGTGGTAAGTAAATAGTAAAAGTGAAGTCTTAATAATACCATCTTCATTCCAATAACCTTTACAATATGAGTGTTACATACAAAAAGAATGATAATTTTATTCGTTTTTTTATATATAAATTAAATACAAAAATAAAACAAATAATAGCTGAAACAAAATTTAAAATTATCACAAGTTAACGTCAGTACTTCATTTAAGTGACAAAACATAAATTTAAGAAACAGTTAATCAGACTTACCAAGAGAGTTTTTACTAAGTAAGACCTCGGCTCCAGCTTCCAACAACCAAACCCATGGCCCAACTGCTTCAGCAAACACACATGATGGGAACTGTGGAGTTGTACGAATACAATTTTAAAAACTTGTAAATATTTTTGTTGAGTCAGTTTCTAACTAACATACACTAAAGAATGCAATATTAGAACAATTTATTTTTGCTTCTGTAGAACAACAGTGTTAAGGAATTCATTGCACAGTTAAAGACAGTTTCTTTGGAATAATTTTAATACAAAATTCCTCTACATAATTGATGCGCCCAGATATGGGTGGATATGCGAACAAAGAGGGGAGAGATCTTTCGGTCAAGTGTGTGTGTGTCTAGTTGCGCCTGAGAGATGCAGTGAGTGTGACCATGACAAGCGGCTGACTGCCGTGTTGGTCATCGACAATATGCTGCACTCCATGGTGCAGTGATGAGGGAACTAACAAGGCCGGTGAGACGGGGGAGTTTACACGTAACATCACCTCTGAAGGGTCGTTATATGACCCTGCAGTGTTGATGTCACCGGTTGCAATCACATAGGTGATGGTGGCAGCTGTGTTCAGGCGATCTCGCAAGTTCACGGACGGCCTCTAAGTGCAGTGAGAGCATGCTGCATTGAGTACAAGTGAGTGTCCCTGTTCCCCAGGCCCTTCAGGCACCTGGTGATGGCATCTTCCCTTTTCACTGCCTTGCATCGTCCAGTCTGGTGACAGCGAATCCGTAAGGCTGATGTTCAGTGTGTGTGTTTCAGGGAAGAGGTTAGGTAAGACTGTCTCTCACCTCACAAAAAGTGCTGAATACATTGGTAGCTGCAGATTAGCAAAGATGGTGATACGTGTAGGGGAAGCTGGATGTTCTGAAGAATCATTGAAATCATGTTTGGCATGCAGGGGCAACTACTTCCACCAGCCATATATGGATGGCTGATTGACACTTCCAAAGTTGAAAAGGGGT
>PNEQ01018511.1:0-40637 GCA_003012365.1 Medauroidea extradentata | reverse complement strand
AGAATAAATATGTAACTATTTTTATTTAACATGTAATTAGTTAATTGTTAAGTAGACCTTACAAATGTTTTGTTTGCGTTGTCATCGAAAAGTTGAATATTTTTACTGCACTCACAACGCCAAGTTTGTAGAGTAAAGCTGGTAACTTGATAATCTGTAACGACGGGTGTTATCTATTTGGGAAGATGGAGTTTGAAACATAAGGAGCGATGTGACCTTCACTAGCTATCTTCCTCTCTACTCCTCCCACTTCTTTTGTCAGCTCATCTGTATGTGGGGAGAAACAGACGGGAAGGAATTCACACCCGTAGTTAGGAACACTGCCACCAACCACAATCAAAACGAAATACGTCCGTTGACGCTGGGCATGAATTCCCACGGTTCCGCCCGGCGCCCTTAAAGAAAAATTAACATTGCACGAATTGCACCTTTTAGAGTTATCACCAGGAACTTTGCGATTCATTTAATAGTAGTAAGATAGGTTAACCAATACAGTCTGTTTCTTCCTGCCATGGCTGTTTTTTCCACAATTAATTATGTTGCGGAAATAACACACATTGAACATACATTTCTAGATATTTTTTCAAAAACACACACGAGATCACATCACGTGATGCTGTAACTTTTTAACACACCTTTGTCACTGCACGAGCCAAAAAGTTCAGGCGTGTTCCGCCATTACGCGGTACGGTAGACAAAATACAATTTAAATGTAAATACACGGACTTCTGATATATTCAGAAGAAACAAATACTCGCACCGCGCACGAACGATAGGAAAAAATATTCGTGCCACGCTAGTAAACAATAAACAACAGAACGATTAATGAACGTATCAGCATGCCGCATGTTAAGAACAAAAGCGAACTGTGAATCGTGTGTTGCCAAGTCCACTCCTTCAATTTCAACTACGAACTCTTGGTGAAAAACACAACTGTTTAAACCCACTTTATTAACTAAAATGTCATTAAAATTTACAGCACTTTGCAAACAGCACGCAAGAAACACCACGAGAGAGTAAGTTTTTACCACTGTGGAAACTTGAAAACATCACAACACATTGCCAAGGAACCATTGGTCTGGCAACACTGGCGGAAACCTCTGAAAATTCTGGTACAAAACGCCAAAAAAAATCATATTTGAGACAAAAACCTAGTACATCGCGTCAAGTCCACTGTTTCACACGGTTCCACACAACTACAATATTGGTACGAAAATATATTATGGAACTTGAAAATTGGTATACGTACCAAGAAAATGGTACGTTGTGTTCGTACCGCCCGCGAAAATGTTCGTTTACTAAATTTTTTAAAAATTCCAGGTTTTTTTAGAGAATTCCCTGACTTTTCCAGAAATCTTAAATTCCCTGACTTTTCCCGGTTGCTCGCCACCCTGGTAGGGGGAAAAAACATCATAGCCGTTGTTTCTGCCCAATGTAACAGGCCTCAATGTGGTACAACACTTACAAAATAGTGACAAAACTGACCATTCTGGTAGAAAAAGTGACTATAATGTGGTTCATAAAGTGACTAAAAAGTGACAAAGTGAACCTAAAAGTAATCGAAGACGACAAAATAACACCACTGGCATTTACGGAAACGTAGTTGGTATAATGTACTCGGTAGTATTGGCTATCTCTACTTGCCATGTTTGCAAAACACCCGATACAGATTCTCCAGCTAAAGAATTCTGTGGGTTTTCTATACACACGTTAGGACAATGGGCACATGTGGCATAATTTCTTTTAAAAAAAAATTACATTTCCCTGTGCATTACAGAACATTTGAAGTATGTGGTAGGCAGCGACATGCTGTTGGTCCAAGATTCAAGCTGCTGATTTACATAAGCTGTTGGTCTAGATAGAGTAACTTAAAAGACCAGTATTATAAAAAAAATTTTAAGTGAAGACAAATTATAACATAATTGCCTGAACGTTATATCCCGAAAATTAGTAAATAAAATGTATATAATAAAACACTGACGCTATGCACTGAACAGCAAAACATTATTAATTCAAAGTTGAGTGTACTACATTCTCTGGTAAATATTAAGAATAACTACTCAAAAGTAGTATTAGGTAAAGAAAATTCTATTTTCCTTACTTTTAAATTTTAAGATTTTCATTGGGTTAGGTTGTTAGGGTAGGTTAGGTTATTTTAGCCTTAATTTTTTATTCTTCATTAGGTAACATAACCTAACATACACAATTTAACCTAACAAAAAAAAACTTAACCTAGCCAAGCCAACACACCTAACCTTAATTTAACCAAAAACGGAACATTTCAAAGACAGTAAATTATAACTTTCTTTACGTACGACAACTTCAAACTTCTACAAAAAAAATTTTTCATCAATAAACTATGTCTTCAAAATCAATAGTTTGGTCAGTATATACTTTGAATAGCTAGCTATTCTTAATACTGTAGGCCTATTCAACTAGATATCTTAGTTATCTTTTCCATTGGCTGTGAGTTCTTTTCTTATTTGGTTGTGTTCTTCAGCTACGGGTTTCTTGTTGGAACAAGTAATCTCAGCTCGGTTGGCTAGTGTGCGAATTATGCGAGTTTTTGTGCTTTTAGGGTGGTTGGATCCAAAATGTAGGTACTATTATTGATGAAACCTTACAGAACACTTAAGCCCACAGAAACAGAAAAACCATCAGGAACCCTAGTTATTCCGTATGTCCGAGGTCTTCCTGAAAATAAGACGTCTGAAAACAAATACGGACTTTGAAAAGCATTCCGATCTAAAGCAACTATTAAAGGTATGGTGACCAGCCACAGAAGAACTACAAACACACAACTGTGTATATCAGATACCCTGCGAATGTGGCCATATGTACATTGGTGAAACTGGCAGAGCTCTATCAACCTGTATCAAAGAACATAAAAACAATTGCAAAAACGGTGAAACCCAAAAATCTAGACTGGCCGAACAGGCATGGGAAAATAGCCACAAAATCCTTTGTGAACACCGTAAACTACTTACACAGGAAAGTGACAAAATTAAAAGAAAAATAAAAGAATCAGCCTTTATTATTAGTAATATATTAGCAATACTTTCAGTCAACAGAGCATTGAATTTTAAAAAAAATGTGGATCCCATTGGTTAAAAGAGAAATTTACAGCACAAAATAAAAACACTCAACATACCACAACCAATCAGAGTCAATACATGCTGCGCAACCAATCAGGAGACAGCTCGTCTCCCATTGGCTGAGCATGATAAGAGGCTTTACCCTACATAAACCCATGGTTTTTCCAGTCTCATCAGTCGCACTCTTGTTCCTGAACCCTGTGTGTCCACCTGATGACGGGAACAGTTTCCAGTTCCTGAAACGTCGTTAATACTGACAGTGTGGAAAACTACTGTGGTTTGTTTCGTGTCGTTTGATGTTTTTCCTGTTTGTGTCCGACATATTTGTGTTTTGCTTCATCTCGTTGTGTAGTTGCTGTATTTCTGTTTGCTCTCATCGTTGTGTCGCATGTCAACTTAGGTTTCTTTTTTATATTTTTTTATTTCTATTATTTTCTGTTTTGTTCCTTGTTTTATCTGACCAGATTCCAGTTTTGGAATTTCATGTGTATGTATTCTGATGACCAAAGCATACTCTGCCTATTTATGTTTTCTTGTCTTACTTTTAGTTTTCTTTGACAGTCATTTATTTCGCAATGGAGTATGTCCAAGCAAATAAATCAAGTCGTGCACTCCCATTGCACAGTTCTTTCGAAGATCACAACTATTGTTATTTTTAGAGTCTGAGACAGCCACGTTTAACAAAGTGTAACGAAACAACGTATACATTTAATTTAATTAAATTTAACGTTGACTGCAACTAAGCATTTCTTAACTGACACAAAGACAACAGTCGCACTGTGTTGAACAGCACGGGGTGCAGAGGCGGGCGTACATGGAGCGGCTGGAAGGGGAGCACCTGGTTTAAACAGGTATTGCTACAATACTGAATTAGCATAAATTTTAAAAAATAATTTGTCAATATTTAGGAAATTTCATCACATTACTTAAAAGCTTGCCTGTTACAGACTCCAAAAGTAACAATAACTGTGTAGTACTGTCCTAATAAATTGATTGTATTCTAAGTAGACTAAAAGTAAAACAATTATTTCTAACTTTTCAGTGCATTTTTTCTGAGTATATTTTTTGAAGTATGTGGTATTATTTCTTAAAACTTTTATCACTTCAACACTACACTTGTATGAAATTGTAAACCGTTAAAAGTATCAATTTTCAGTTTATTGATTTTTGTACATTCCAAACGTGTTACATTCCATAATACAGGAGCATTTAAATACGTCTTCTATAAACTGAACTGAATTTTCATTGAGCCATTCCATCATGACGCCCACAATTTGCTGAACTGATCCACACTGCCGGATCAAGGGCGACACTGTAAGACAGCAAGATTTTAGTGGCATGCTGCAATATTGTCGGTCCAACAGATGGCAACATGTCGCATGCGTCATTGCTGCATGCCACATGACGCACTGTGTTACCTCAGTTGAAATCAGACTCACCTGTGCGTCACTGCCACATGTTACATGTTGCCTCAGTGGAATTTGGCCTTTAAAGAAATGAACCCAAATGTAAGAGCAATACTACCAAGTTTGATTTAAGGGCATGTGTACTACAGGAATGCATATTGCCGGCGTTCATGGCAAAATGACTATGTTACTTCGGGAGACACATACACCCTACATTTAGAAGTAACAAGTAACCTTTAGGCTATGAGGCATCTACAGGCCAGTTTACACAGCACTCACTGTATGTTAAATTCTTGCCCACTGTCAATGTCAAACATAACTTTGCTTTATGCACACAGTCACTTCTGCACGCCAAAAGTCATTTCCAGATACTATTAAGTTGTAACTCATTGCCTTAAGGGGAGACAATTTTATTATATTTTCAGTTTTTGAGCCGTAACATTTATTCGAATTCTATTATCAAAATTTTTCTCTTTGACAAAGCATAAAATATATTCTTCGTAAACTGCTTGACACAAATACAGGCCGTTCACGACAAAGTGAGCATAGCATAAAGTTTTCATTCAGCTGTTTTGCAGCCATTTTTAATATAAAAACTTTACTGTAACTAAAAACCAGTGTAAATGTTGCGACACACTTAAAAGTTAAACATCTGTTAGGCCAATAAAAAAAAATATTATTAATTAATTACAAGTTCTGTTGAGTGTTCAGTTTATAGTTAATAGCTTATAGTGAATAGCCTATAATAATGGAATCTTTCATTAATCTGTTATGCAGAATCATTGCAAGAGAATTATAAGTCAACTTTCAAGAATACTTTTAGAATGAATCTGCATAACAAATTAATGATAAATTCCATTATTATTTATGTCTAGCGAATTCAGCTGCTCAATAAGAACTTTTTAAAAAGTATAGAATATAGTGTTGTGGTCTAGGCACTCACTAACAAAACAGAAACTTTTAAATTATATTTTCCATTTACTCTCCAAAAGACAGCAAATAGATGCAAAGTTGATTGTTGACCTGGGCCCTGATTAAATATCACCACTGGCTATTTGCACCGACGCAATGCAATGCAAGTGTAGAGCAAGTTAAATGGGTCTTGTACTGCATGTACGTGTGTATTTAATTCCAATGCAGCGCAGGTGCAAATTTTGTGGTGCACCCATGAAAAGCGACATTTAATAGGCCCCCAGACCAACAGAAGAAAGACTGGACCTCATTTTGCACAATGCAGAAAACATTTTCTGAAAAGTCCCCCAAAACAATGAGTTTACCATCTTCAAAACATTTCTGCCGTGAATTAAGGAATTTTAACTTTTGTTGGCAACGATAGCAGATGATTTTGCATCAACTGACGATTTATAAACATTAACTATAGATACACCAAGAGCAAATACATACTTCATTCATAGAATCCACTAGCACACCTGCTGGCTCATAAATATTGTCGTCAAATGACTCTTGTATTTTGGACAAACGTTTCCAACACACAACTTTACCTGAATTAGTTTCAGTTTGGGATTTTGTATGCATAAATATCAATTCATAACACACAAATCCGTCACTGCACGAATTTCCATACAAATGGGTGAATTTTTGTAAATTTTTTCTCATGATATGTGCAGACTGTTCCAATGTTATCACAACCAGTTCTCACACAAAGCAAGTTCTTATCACTGGCACTAAACTCACGAAAATCAGCTATGGTACAAAATCTGCTATAACTTAAAATATTACACTGATTATTATTGAAAACCCGTACAGAAAATTCCATTGTGTATTATTTACAAGACAGTACATCAGATAAGTACAAGCAGCCTAGGTACCAACATATCACAATACTAATACCAAACCACTGACAAGTGTGTAAAGATTCCTAAACACCACTTCCTTCTCTGTTAGAGATCTACAGCAAACTGAACTAGCGGACAGCAGTAGAACTGTGCATGTTCAAACATGCACAGGTTTGCTGTTAAGACGGTGCAACAATTTTTGTCCCCACACACATCCACTTAAAAGTCCAATTTTTTAAAATCTCTATGCATAAAAGAGAACCCTAATTGACTGACACATCAAACTATAGCCCAAACTGCTGGACCTTTAAAAGTGAATTTTTTGGTGTGGGTTTCCTTTACGTAGTACACAAGGACTACAAAGAGACTTTTCTAAATTCATTCACGTAAGGGGGTGAAAAGGGATGAAATGTGTTTCACAAGACTCATCTACACAGCTTAAAACCGATGGCATATCGCAGTGACTTTAAATTCAATGGGTGAATTACAAAAAGCATACTAGCAATAGCCAATTTAATAGTTTTTTTTAAAATTCAACGATCAAGTGGGTGAAAAGACCTGAAATGTACTTTCGAATTATTATCAATATCTATCAACCCCTTCGGGATACTAGTTGCATTTTACTTTGAATTGTTGCTTACGTAAATATACAAAAAGTAGTGTTAGGATTTTTTGAAATTCGACCCCCAAGAAGTAAAACGGGACAAAATGTGTTTTTATGAATCATCAATACCACTGGAACACACAATTGGCAATTGTCGTGATTTTTACTTCAATTTGTTACTCATACAAATGACTATGAAAGGACTCCAAGATGGTTCGAAATTCTTTAATTAATGAGGTGTGAAAATAAATGAAATGTGTTTTCAATTATTCCACCATACTTATCAAACCAATCGAGACATTAAGTGCTCTTTGCATTAGATTGATAATTATGTAAATATCCAAATTCAAATATATTTTCTGAATTCAGCCCTAAAGAGGTTAAAAAAAGGGTATAATGTGATTTGGATTCACAATCTATGTATATCGACCCCATTAATATTTATATGATGTGATTTTTGCATACGATTGGTGCTTAGTCAAATACCTGAATTTTTCAATCTTCGAAACCTTCACACGAAGTCGAAGAAAAAAATTCTTCGATTCAACTTAGACTCTTCGAAGCTTCGCACACCCCTAGCCATGTGTGGTTATTTAATGAATGATCAATTTTGATTTGACGGAAATGGCTAATGTCATAATCTTCACTTCAATTGGATACATATACAAATGTCTTAAGATATGTAATTAAAATATTCAAAAATCGCATCCCAAAAGGGTTAAAAATCACAACATTTGTTTTCCACCAACCCATGATATCTATCTAGCCAGTAGAGATAGTGATGTGTTGTTTGGGTCAGTGTGATGTTAACATAGGTATTTTAAATAATATATTAAGTTTGTTTACTTTATAATTTGATTATTAAGAATAAAACTAAGTTTGTAAACTTTCAAAGCAGACGATCCGAATATCAAGTACGACTATTCTCTGTTCACTCTTAGTTGAGTTTTAGGATAAACAAAGCAAATTATAAACAAACATGTTCATTGGCTGCCGACCGCCATGCACTGTGATCTTGCATAAGAAATAGATCTGTGTTATCTGTCGTGTACATATAAATTTACGACTCCATCACTTAATGAGGGAGTTTTATTAACAAATATCTACAATATACAGCCGTTACAAACACAATCTACGACGCTATATGTTTATTACTTAAATTATGGTTAGCAGACGACACGTCCGTACAGTTGGTTCACGAGTTATTTAACGAGTGACGCACTGCTAAACATACGAGTTTCTTGGTACACTTGCCAGTATTTAGAGACGTACGATACTCTGAAGATACCAAAAGTTTAGATCAGTAATAATTACCACAGTTAAAATATTTAACGAGTGACGCACTGCTAAACATACGAGTTTCTTGGTACACTTGCCAGTATTTAGAGACGTACAATACTCTGAAGATACCAAAAGTTTAGATCAGTAATAATTACCACAGTTAAAATAAGTCAGAAATATCACAATCAGATATAATGTTTTGTTTTTTCAAAATATTTTTGGACGTTAACGCGTCAATGTTGTGGTTACCGCGAATGTTTTCTTTCGTTCGTCCATTTTCCATTCCAATTTCATCCAATCCACGGCCGCGTGGTCCGAATCAAAGTTCCTTTTTTTATTTTGTTCCGTCGTCGCGTCGGTTTATATTTACGTCGCTTGCAGATTAGGTTGTGATGCTGGACATGAACAGTGAAAATGTCTAGCATGGTTTTCGAAACGTGGATATATTTCTTCATTACTGAACAAACTGTGGTGATGTTTATAAGGCAAGAATAAAAATCTCGCATAGCAATCTTTTATATAAAAAAACAATGTGTGTCGTGAATTATCGACAGATTGTTTCGTGATTTATAAAATGTAATTTTTCCAAACCAAAGTACAAAATAATCCAGGAGGACTTTACAGTAAGTTTAATCACTCATCTTATTGACAACTTTTTTTCTGCATGTAGTACCAAATTTTCGTTACATTAATACCGGAATTTTTTAACAATCGTTAGTCATGACATGACAATTACTATTAAATTTTCAAATATACAGTAACTACACACGATGTCAATATTTTTATCAAGTTTTTGTGTAATTTTTGTTTCCATATGTCGATAACACGTACAAAATTTTCACGCAATGTTTTTTTAATATATACGGCGTTCTTTCCTATGATGCCGACTGTACACACTTTTGTCGGTTGGAAATAGTGTGTCGGCGCGACGCACAAATTGAGCCAATTAGAAACTTGCGAAGTGCAATGATATTACTTTATTTGTTTACTTCAGAACTCAATTTAGAGTGAACGGAGAATAGCAACAAATAAATTATACAGGAGTTTCACTCTACAGTAACCTACTGAGATGTGGCATTGTACAACCTCTATGAGCCCAGGACATTAACATTTAATTTTTTAAATAAATTTGTTTTCATGAATTATTTTGACATTACAAGACACAGTTGTTTGTAACTCCTGTCTACATTCCAGGAGGTTCTGGGCTCAAATTACATTAAAAGCTGCATCCAAACGTTCAATTCTGAAACAAAAAATGGCAAGGCAGATTGAACTAGTGCAATTTGCGTATAGTCCTTTTAAAGGGGTTAAATGGATTCTGAAGTTCACTTTCAGCTTAAGTTCCTCAGCAACATCAGATCACACATATAATCTCACTAATCTCAAGGTTAGGGCATCAAATATGATTCCCAACAAAACTTTGTGATGGCATTAAACTTCAAGTGAATATTTTGAAAATATAAAATTGAGGGCATTGGAACAAATAGTTGTACACAAAGTATATTAGACATTTTTCATCTGATTAACCTCTTACATTTAAGAGTATATAACTGCTCCACAACGTCAAGTTTGCAGTGCTATAAATAAGGCCCAGGTGAAGTCGCTGTTAATGGCAGGGACAAACTTAAGACTGCTTTTCGCGTGGAAGGCTCTAGCAACTTATACTAGCTTATTTGTCATTCTAATGCTCGAAGAGTCTTAAAATGATCTGTATGTTTCTCGGAATCAATATGCAGTTTACAGTCACCCCTTTGCTTGTATCAAAAATAACATAAACATTAGTCCCTTAACCATTTTGTCAAACAAAATCATATTGGAAACATCCACATACGCAGCTGTTCACCAATTACACATTCATGCACCTTTTTGTACTCATGTTTCACATGTACGATACTAGACACACCTGTTTTCTGTAAAAATACAGTGAAAGCTCATTATAAAGAGTACGGATTATAACAACATATGCCCTATAACAACAACTTTATAGTGCACCATCCCTTCATAACACTTGTAAAATTATTTGGTTATAACAGCAATCTGCTATAACAACAATTTTTGTTGCCATTGAAAGTTTATGTTATAATGAAATTCTACTGTATTTATTATCAGTTCACTCTTAGTTTAATTTAGGATAAACAAAGCAAATTATAAACAAACATGTTCGTTTGCTGCCGACCACCGTGCACTGTGATCTTGCATAAGAAATAGATCTATGTTATCTGTCGTGTACATATAAATTTACCACTCCATCACTTAATGAGAGAGTTAACAAATATCTAAAATATCCAGGCATTGTAAACACAATCTACGACACTATATGTTTATTATAATTATGGTTAACGGACGACACACCCATATAAAGTTGATTCACGAGTTATGTAACGACTGACGCACCGTTAAAAAGTTTAGTTCAGTAATAATTACCACCGTAAAAATAACTCAGAAATATCACAATCAGATATAATGTTTTATTTTTTCAAAGTATTTTTAGACAATACTGTGTTAATGTTGTAGCTACTGCGAATGGTTTCTCCGTGTATCCATTTTCTCTCCAGTTCATCCAAACCAAAATACCTTGATCTATTTCATTCCGTCCTCACGTCAGTTTATATTAAATCGCTTATCGATTAGGTTATGAGATATTGCACGTGAAAAGCGAAAATGTCTTGCATGGTTTACAGTGAATGTTTCTTTATTACTAAACAAATTGTGGTGATGTTTAAAAGGCAAGAATAAAAATCTCACGTAACGTTCTTAACAAAAAAACGAATATGTGTCCTGAATTGACAGATTGTTTGGTGATTTATGTATAAAATGTCATTTTTCCAAAACTAAGTACAAAATTATCCAGGACTTACCAGTAAATTTAATCACTCATTTTGTTGATTACAACATTTTTCTGTATGTAGTACCAAATTTTTGTCACGTTAGTACAAGAATATTTGAATACGATCATTAGTCATTGCTTGATAATTACAATTTAATTTTGAAATACACTGTATTGCTCACGATGTCAATATTTTTATCAAGTTTTTACGTAATTTTTGTTTCTGTATGTTGACAACATGTACAAAATTTTCACGCAATATTGTTTTAATATATAGAGCGTTGTTGTTTCAGATGATACCAACTGAACACAGTTTTGTCAGTTGGAAATAGTACGTCGGCGCCCTGCACAAATTGAGCTAATTAGAATGTAGCGAATTGTTGATTTTACGTTATTTGTTTACTTCAGAACTCCACTTAGAGTGAATAGAAATTAAATGATTTAATTCATTTAATGAGAATTTCATTATGTTTTCACTGTCACGTTATTTTGTAATAAATTTCACTAACTTTTTACATGTCAAGATTTATTGTCGCAGTATTGAATGTGTACATAGTATATTATTTTAGTTAAATATTTAAATATAAATATTTTATTTACAAATATATAAAACTGAATGGTAGAAAATCTAAACAAATGTGTGTTGTATAGATCTAGAAATCATTAAATACAACTGAATGGAATGAAGACATACAGGTTATACGACAACATTAATAAGCATAATATATTCAAACAGTTAAAAATCAGACACTTTGTAGACAAAAAATTCTGCAATTAATTAGGTTATGTCGACCCTCCAATGTTTTCAATTACTATACCGAACTTTCACATAAATTAATTTACTTCACACTTTACAATTTAGTGTCCACCCAAAATTACGACGCAACAATTTTCGCCTCGTATTCAATGTTTTTTGCCACCGGTAAAATTAATGCTGGATGTCAACTGTTTCTCGCAAAACAACTGGTAGCGATCTCAGCAGTTTCGGAAATGTTGCTGACATTACTGAATCAGTGTAATCAGCAGTAACGGAACGTGGTCATTGACTATTTTCATTACTGAAGTGTCGAACACTCAATTACAGAAATAACACCATATAATTTCCCTCCTGTTCATATTTTTTCAGATCACTACCATTTTTGCAAACCAGTCTCTAGAGCCTGGCCGCATTCTGTTTTGTTTTTGCGGTCTTTTGTGCGAGCACCCTGTGCGAGGCAAGACGAGTACTGAGACTACTGGAGCTGCAGAGGTTGTGTGGTGTTGGTGAAATAAGTGTGGCAGGAGTTTTAAAAACGAGTGAAGTACTTATGTATGTTATGAAGGATGGATGATATAATCACAGAATATGTGTGGCTGTGGCAAGTGCACAAAAATCTAACTAAAGTAAGACACTGTCAGTATGTATATATAAGTACACATACTTATTAATGTAAAAGGTTAGAAAGACAGTGCACTTGTAAACTAGCTACGTGATTGAATATAATGACAGTGTTCCGTTACTGCTGAAATCACTTAGATTACCGAGTTTACGGCCAGCAGTATCGGGATAGTTTCAATGTTAGTAGAAATCGTGTTTGTCTCAGTGAGAATAGTTTCGAAACGATCAGCAATACAGTAATAAAAGAGGTTGTGAATATGAACAACAAATTTAATCAACTGATATAAGAGAACCAATTTGGCTTGAAACACAATTTATTAAATCGTATTACACCAAAAAATGCAGGTAGTTTACGAGTGCATGAGTCATTCTAGCCTGTTCTATTAATAAGTATATATACTTATATACACATACATATAGTTACGTTGACCTAGTATTACTTTAGTTAGAATGTTGTACATGTCAGACAGTCACAAAAATCCTGTAATTATATCACCTAACCTTTGAAACATCCATAAGTTCTACACTCATTTTTAAAACTCCCGCCATCACTTATTTTACTGACACTACACAACCTCTGCAGCTCCAGTAATCTCAGTAGTCATCTAGCCTTGCACAGGATACTTACACAAAAACCAGCGAAAATAACAGGTAGTGATCTCAGCAGTTTCGGAACTGCTGCTGACGTTACTGAGATTACTGAATCAGTTAAAAAAACAGTAACGGAATGCGGCCAATTTGATTTAATAAACTGAGTTTAAGCTAAATTGGTTCTTTTTTTTTTCTCCGATCACTCTAAGTTGAGTTCTGAAGTAAACAAATAACGTGATATAATTGCACTTCGCTAGCTTCTAATTGGCTAAATTTGTGCGTCGCGCCGACGTACTATTTCCAACCGACAAAAGTGTGTACAGTCGGCATCATAGGAAACAACTCCGTATATATTAAAACAATATTGCGTGAAAATTTCGTACGTGTTATCGACATAGGGTAACAAAAAATACATAAAAACTTGATAAAAATATTGACATCATGTGCAATTACAGTATATTTCAAAATTGAATTGTAATTGTCAAGTCATGACTAACAATTGTAGAAATATTCCGGTATTAACGTAACGAAAACTTGGTACTACATGCAGAAAAAAAGTGGTCAACAAAAGGAGTGATTAAACTTACTGTAAAGTCCTCCTGGATTATTTTGTACTTCATTTTTGAAAAATGACTTTATAAACCACCAAACAATCTGTCGATAATTCACGATACATATTGATTTTTTTTATATATAAAAATGCTATGCGAGATTTTTATTCTTGGCTTATAAACATCACCACAGCTTGTTAAGTAATGAAGACATATATCCATGTTTCAAAAACCATGCAAGACATTTCACTGTTCACGTCCAGTATCACATAACCTAATCCGCAATCGACATAAACATAAACTGACGCGAGGACGGAACAAAATAGAACAAGGGACTTTGGTTCGGACCACGCGGCCATGGATAGGACGAACTGGAACGGAAAATGGACGAACGAAAAAAACATTCGCACTAACCATAACATTGACGCGTTAACGTCCAAAATAACTTTGAGAAAATAAAACATTACATCTGTTTGTGATATTTCCGTCTTATTTTTACTGTCGTAATTATTACTGAATTAAACTTTTGGTATTTTCAGAGTATCGTACGTCTCTAAATACTGGCAAGTGTACCAAGAAACTCATACGTTTAACAGTGTGTCAATCAAATAACTTGTGCACCAACTGTACGGACGTGTCGTCCGCTAATCATAATTATAGTAATAAACATATAGCGTCGTAGATTGTGTTTGCAACGTTTGTATATTTTACATATTTGTTAATAAAACTCTCTCATTAAGTGATGGAGTGGTAAATTTATATGTATACGACAGATAACAAAGATCTATTTCTTATGCAAGATCACGGTGCACGGCGGTCGGCAGCCAATGAACATGTTTGTTTATAGTTTGCTTTGTTTATCCTAAAACTCAACTAAGAGTGAACGGAGAATAGCTGAATTAATTTTTTATTTGTCAACTCAACCAAACAGGACACTAGAAGTTCTGTGCATAACTATAACACTAGGCATGCTAGTGACAAAAGTTTACACAATATAAACACTGAATTTGGAAGACAAGCATCAATTTTCCAAGGCCATCAATTGTACAATTTTCTACCTATTACTTTAAAGAATAAAGTGAACCCCAAAACATTCAAGAAATTTCTGAAACAAGAAATGCTGATAAAGCTAACAGATTGTAATTCCCTACTCCTTTAGTAATCAAATTTCAATTAGATTCTCACGCTTACAGTATTGTGGGCTGTGTGCAATTTAGTTAGTTCCTGTGTAAGATAAATTGTTAGTATGTTATGTCCTCTCTTCATGTAGAATATGCTATATTTTAAAATCCATGTTAGTATAATTTCTTAGCTCTCAGTACTTTGCATGGAGCGTATGTAAACGAAGGTGTCATAAGGTCCATTCCTTGAACCGTGGCTAATGCCTACAATGTCAATAGCAGGCTGGTTTATTTAGTTTATTTAGCATGGCTTTCCTTATCCTCTGAGGATATGAGCAACACAAACACTCTTTTTGTTAATTGTAAACAAAAAAACAGATTTAAATATAAGTTGGGAAAAATTGATACATGATTGATTTGTTCTCTGCGCATTCCAACCGCCACGCATCCTGGTGATTTCAATTATGGAAGAATGTGATCATGTTGCTTCAACATCTATTTTACAGTTGTATCGCCCTCCTGATTATTTAACCAATGTAATTATGTTTTAGTGAATTACTTATTATATATATATTTTTTATTGAATTTCTATGTATCGTTTCTGGGTTGCACCTGCATATATTAGAGCTAGACCTGTATGCCACGTCGTTTTGTAATGCAGTATGTAGACCAACAAGTAATCTGTAATCTAATGTTATTTATGTTATTGTCTTTTTTCACTGCTGTTTCAAGTTCTTTCTATTATCTTATTTTGTACAAGTGTCGCTATGTCATTCTGTTCATGTAATATAATATTGTAAAAGGTCTCCAATTTTGAGCTATGCTCCAGGAGACAAATTGAAAAACCCCAAATGTAATTTTGATCTGTAACCAAATATTGAAATAAATAAATACAAATACAGACCTTTGGTATAAAGTATTGCTGATTGTTCCAAAACTACTCACTGAGACAAACACGATTTCTATTTACCAATAAAACAGTGATACTGCTGGCAGAATCTCAGTAAGCTCAGCGATTTCAGCAGTAATGGAACTCGACCCTGTGCAATGAAACTTGCTTGTGGTGTTCCGACCAACAAAAATACGTTTTGAATAGTATTTATTTTGGTTAACATGCAATCAAGCGTCTTGCCACACATCTTTTCAGTATACATGCAGAAGCATGTGTTTTGTTTACGCAGAAGCATGTGTTTTGTTTACATCATACACGCCCTCACTTTATTTTCGTCTGATGCTGAACATCTACTCTGTGCAAGTACTTCATTTTGCTAGTGAACAGCATAGCTGTGAAGTTCTGTCAAACTTTTACAATCCATTCGTATTTACAATAAGCAGCATTCAGTAAAAAAAAACATTTTAAACTACTTTTTACGGTTATAGAATTTTTGCAAAAATACTTCTAGTTTCTTAATGCATTCTAACCTCAATAGTTTCAAAAACTACTTTTATCGAAACAATACGGGTCTGAAAACACACTTGCAAGTCCAATTACTTATTATTCTCTTTAAAAAAAAAGAGACGCACTAAAAACTGACCAAGTATGTAGCCTACACACTATGTTGTGCAACAGTCATAGGACACCTAAATAAATAAAATTTAACCACCTAGCAGCTAGAAAATTATAATTTTTCCATGCAACATTGCGTGTTCTACAGTATACTGGCTCAATACCAATTAACCGCCATAACAAACAATTCTTAAGGCGTAAATTTCTACTTCTGCATAGTGTTACCTACATTTACGAACCTAAATCAATCGAGTATTAAATGCAATAGTGCTCTCCAACAATTAAGGCAATACACCACCTCAAACCGCACTACTGATATTTCTGCGGAAGAGACACTAATACTGCTATTAACACATTATCACCTACTGAAAACACTTTCTAAACCGTTACGAATATGTATATGGGTGAAATTACACTAGATTTACTGCAGAAGAGACACCAAAACACGGCTACGGGAAAACCTCCCACTTTACTGAGCATACACACAGCCGTAAACAAACCACCATACCGACTCTACAGAAATTATTCTAACACCGGGAATTTTCTGAGCAATTTTAACACTAACAGTACACTGTTTTGCGATATTTTCTCGCAACCTCTACAACATGGCGGGTTCCCCCTTATAGAGAAGAAAGCCGTACGAATACTGAAATCCGTTCTCCTATGCTCCTACAAGGCCATGCACAATAATTATTATTTTAAAGTATCACAAACAAATATTAGCGTAAGAAACAGCACCTACCTGGCCGGAAGATCTGTATTTCAACATGAAAATTAGTTTTATCTGTACACTACGCCTCTGTCAAGGCTTTTCCTCGATATTATGGCCGTCTTCTCTATCACAGGGGAACCCACTCACTATGAATTATGGAACTACACATTACACGAACGAAGAAAGAAAATATATTATCTATACCGTGCACTGTATTTTGAGGATAAATTCTTGCTTTCTTGATAACGTGGATGACTTTCTGCATCCATGATAAATTTGGATCTACACAATAACGATCGTACAAACACACACCAGCAATGGCTACAGCTACTCCAACGGGTTACAGTGAAGAAAAATCCTTTGAAATTTTGCAGCTTCTGATTGGTCTACATTGATCACATGACCTAAGAACAAAACCATTTTACGTCGCTTGAAAATATATCATGAGCAAATATTGCATTTATTCAGCGTTTCAAAAACAAATGTAGTTGTGGCTTGTGTTCAAGACAGCGTAGCACGTAATTTAGGGGCTGTGAGCCGAATATTGACGTGCATTTTGCAGAAGCGTCGCTTTACTATCCGCCATCATGTTGTGCAGCGTCACGTGACTATGACTGGAGCATGATGGGTACGAAAAATATAAGCGCAAAAGACCGTAGTGTATTGTGTGTATGTCTATTTTGCTGTTTGTTTCCGTAAAATCCAATTGTAATGTAGTTTCCTGTATTTATATTTATTTTGTAATAGCATTTTTGCTGAGATGGCGGAAGTTTTATTTTAATGAAATGCGTATGAAGTAGAAAGTGACAGGTTATCTATAGTAGTGTGGTTATCAAAACATAAACAAATATGTGTGCAAGAAGTGTATTTTAAATACTATTTGTGAACATTAAGGTGTAATTATTGTACATACGTATGTCACACTCAAAGGGCACAATTTTCTGACGTAAGTGCAGTTAATAATTGGTTGAATGGCGGGTTTTAGCCGGTAGTGTTTACCATTTTCATTGACATGACTTGCAGTGGATAACCCGGTATTAATAAATAAAGGCTTGCTGTTAGTCCGTCGCCTGTTGACAAACTACTTTCTCTCTCATCCGTAACTTCACTTACCTGCTCTTACTACAAAGGACTGGCATACATCCTTAAACTGTTTCACCAACCTCTGTTAAGCATTTAACATTTCTTATAGAGGGTATCTCTGTTAAGCATTTAACATTGTTAAAGAGTACGTGTTAAATCTTCTGTTTATCCTCTTTAACAAATAAATGTTAAATGCTTAACAGAGGTTGGTGAAACCAGGCCTGCATCTTGCAGCTGATGTTTTCTCTTCCATCGCTACCTAATCTTCCCCATCCCTCTTTATTCACTTCACAAAATCTTCCTTAATCTTACCATCTAAAGAAGGTAAAGGGGGTTGAAAGAGGAGTGCTAGCATTAAAAGTATATAATAATATTAATCTTATCCTCGTAATTGGGAAAAAGCAGAATTGCTGCAAGTCAAGTAGCCTACTTGTCAGTGTTGGAGGAGCAGGATTGTTGGAATTGTGAAGCTAAGGGAAATTGGAAATGTTAGTCTGATTTACATATTTACATTGGGCTTGCCCATTCATTCCATTGCTGCTCCATACATCGTGTCACTCCTCACCAATGCTAAAGACCTCAATGTTAAGTGCAGGGGATCTTGTTGTTTACTGTGATGGCAAACTAAATTAGTTGGGAGTGAATTGCAAAATAATATTGTTTGTCAATGACACGATGTGAAGGTGGATGGAGGTGTCAAATTGCAGGATGTTATTGATTAGATATGATAGTTGACTGAAAATGTTTTATCGGAGGGTTTAGTGTTTACAACTGCAGTATTACGAACTTTGTAGTTAATGGTACAGGTGATTGTGAAAGACCTAATGTTTGAAAGGAGCACTCAGATACAGCTGATGTAAATAAAGAGTTTATGGAGTCACTCTTTCCCTACATCTTCCCATAAACACTAATAGCGAATGAAGGGGTTTTTGGGCAAAGACAGTTAGAAAAATGTAATATTTTTATGTGGTAGGCCTACCAAATAAAAAAAGTAAACCCAAAGGTTTGGTTTTCAAATGTTTAAATAAAACCTATGTCGGCCTATTTAATGCTACTGGTTTAAAATAAGTCATTTTAAAATATACTTTGCAAAGTGAAATAAGATAGATGTGTTTTATTTGGGATAATAATAAGTTTTTCTTTCGCAGTTGGGCTAACGCCTAGTGGCTAGTAGATATTTCCACATCCCCACAGCTCCAATCCCTTCCTAAACGAACCTTCCAACCCCCTAACAGTCACCAACTCTTCCTGCAGTGCATTCCATTCTGTCACATTCCTCACCAGTATTGACTGTTTACCCTTCTCCGTTCTCCTCCACGCCTACTGAATTTTCTTACTGTTATCATTTCCCTTAAAATATCCCTTAGTTTACAGGCAGTACTGTTCCATCAAAGAAATATAGTCCAAACAAATGTTGATTGTTTATTGCAGCCCATATCATGACATGTGGAGGCTTATGTTCCAATTCCTCGACATAATGTGGATTTTCCGTGGATTAGAACACAACATTCCATGATCGACAGCTTTGATAGATGGCACACTCATCACTGAAAATGACCTTTCCACATTTTGGGATTGTGTCGAAAGTGTGAAAAAGCAACATACATGCATCCCGTCTGCAGGCTAAATCTTTGTCTGATAACTCCTGGACAAACATGAGGCGATATGCACAAAGATGCAGGTTGTTCTTCACGTGTTAATGCAGTGTCGATCGCTATATTCCAAGCTCCGCTGATCGTTCGCGGAGTGACTTCTTTGGTGATCTCATTACTGATTCCTCGACTTCCTGACATTGTTGCACTCTGGTTGAAGGTTTTCCAGTTCATGGTTTATCTTTGATGTTGCCCGTTTCAAAGAGTTTGTGTTCCCAATGCAGAAGAGTTGGTTTTGGTTGTGCCTCTTTGTAGAATTGTTTTTGGAAATCGGCATGCACTTCACGAAATCTCTTCCCAGTATGAGGATGTTTGTGAACCCAAGCACTCACAGCAATCCTCTGTTCCAGGGTGTATTCGCTGGTATCACACATGGTTCACGTTCCTTGTCTACAACACAAGATACCATAACATAATATAACAATATGCATAAACTACATACATGGGGCTAACAAGAAACTGTGGACACCTGTACATTCTCATATTTACTAAACAAGGTTAGGGCCTATACAAAGTAAATTTGTTTGCCACAGCAAGGAAAAAGTGACGTAAAAAAGATTGGCTGAGGTAGTTTTTCTCCCCTCTTCTCATACACAAAAATGAAGCAATAGTTTTTTATTGTTTATGATTCTCATATATACACAAAGTAACATTTGAACATTTTTATTACACAACATTTACTATTGTCGTAGGAGACCATCCTTAATATTTTAATTTATTTTGTAGTTAAGTTTTCTGATACACAGTGTGTGCTTCTTGTGTTTGTAAATGTATTTAACTGTTTTGTTACAGATATTTTCTGCATTAACGGAAAGAAAATACGTGATAGACAACAAGTCATACACCACTAAAGATGGTCCCTCTAGGACCAGCTGCCACCCATACATCTTCTGGTCCCAACACAAATACATCTGCTAACACAAGCCTCCCTAGTTCAGGTGGTAGTTCAAGGTCCAGCTCATCTGTGGTGAGTTACTCAGTGTATTATGGTTAGAAGTAACTTTTCAGTTGAGCTTGAATAACTTTCTATTAGGTTTCTAGAAAAAATGAGAAAAAATATTTTTTTAAAGAGAGAGAGAAGTCTCCTTACGCACACTTGACCATCGGTGAAATTAGTTTAATGCAGTTTTAAGATTTTGAATTCGCCAAATACTTTTTAATCTTGTAAAACTTGTAACATATCTGGGATACAGGAGACTGAGGTCAGGTCACACCGCATCTGGTAATAGCACCATGGGAAGGGTGGGGGGAGATTTGAGTGAGGTGCGGGCCTCGTGTGTTGAATGAAGTGATGCTCTGCATATGAGATAGCAACTCTCAAACAACCAGCTTCACAGAAATAAGAAAGGATTCAAGCATGGCTTTCAGTGTTGTACCACCCGGCATTCGTATGGAGTTACCTCTGTAAACAGTGAAGCGCAAGAATTGTGCCCACCACACAGACGGGGTACACTAACAACACCTGGCCTACATTAAAAGACTGAGACAACACAAGGTGAATTCAATAACGATATTGACTCTTGCAAATGCGGTGCTTGTATTATTCAACACAATTTGCAATTTACAGGCGTACAAGCATGCACAAATCAAACAGGGCAAGTTAAATTACAAATCTGACAAATAAAGTTACCAATATTAGTCAAAAACATTGATATACACTTCTAAAGTATCTCTTTTCCAGATGCCAAATTATGTGAAGCCGTTTGTATTCCGTAAATTACGTTTTACGTTTTTCAGCCTGGGAACAACATACTGTACTTTTTATTTCATACGTTGAGAAAATATGTAATTTCTTGTTTCTTTTATGTGTGTTGTTGTTCGTGGCAGTAGAACTGAACGAAACTTGAATTGCTTATGTCATGTCTGTTTGAGTGGCAGTTGCCCGCATTTACGACATTCGTAACGGCAGTAATGTGTTGTATCAATTAGTCGTTGGACAGAAACCAGTATTATTATAAGACGTTAACTCGCAGGTATTTATAACTAAGATTACTTTTGATTATATGTAGCTTATATTCAACCCCTGAGCATTTCATGAGTAGATATTGTAGATAAAATTTATCGGAGCAGTATAGGGCCTACTGTACATGTAAACATTGTACGACACTATGTGAATAAAAGCACGTTGCAATATTTATGTACTACTGTGCTTTAAAAACTTTAATGTTTTGAATAATACAAATAAAGCTTGGTGTTGGCCCACAGCTTTGGAGACTTGGCCTACACACAATCACACCTCCACTATAAATAACTTCTCTTCACGATCTTTCTAAATACTTTGGCAGGATGAAACTGGTAGTAGGCTAACAATCAAACCTACCTAATTAAATAAACAAATAAGCAATCCTAAACTAATATATATTCTTCAGCTGCTGGAACCATCGTCAGCTGAACAAACTACAACCAACTCTGACAACACAAACAACGAACCACCCGTGCCTAAATAAAATTAATGTCCCTTCTGTCGCAGGACCTTAAACCTAAACTCTAAATAACTAAGCACACTATTCAACAAATAACTATGGGGGTGTCCACCTAGTGACCTGCGTCAAACTACGTTCAAAAACCCATTACTTCTACACTGAAGTAAATCTAACCTAACCGTTACGAACTAAAGGTCGTAGCTCATTGCATGGCTACACAACCTAAATAAGGAGGGGGGTAGAGCTTAAACAACGCTTGCTTTCATCTATGAGCAGCAGACTGGGATTGTGAGTTTACATAGTCCTTAAATACGACCGGTTTCAACCTGTAATAAATTTTATAAACCTTCCTAAGGTGAAATAAAAACGAATAACTGCTTATTAACAAAAATTATTAGACTGAAGTAAAACTGTAAGTTACAAATAATCAAAACAAAAAATTTTGAATAGGTCTAGTTTTTGTTTATTTATAAAAAAATGAATAATCAGTATTTATGTTTAGTGAACAGGTAAAGTAATTTAGTTTAATAAATTAACAGTTTACTGTTGTGCTGGGACAGCACGGCCTTGGAAGAACCCCCAAAGATTTCTTGTGAATGGACTCTTTACTCAGCCTCAGTTTATTGTACTATGCCTCATGAATGACTATAGTGCCCAGTGGAACTTGGACTTTATCGTCTGTGCCCCTGTGTCTGGGAAGCGCCCCGTTTAATGGGCACACGAAGCCTCGCCAATCATTGTGAATGTTCGGGTCCCGTCTGCTATCTTCGTCGTCTCCCTCCTCTAGTCCCTCTCCCTCCCCTACTTCCTCTCCTCTGCCTGGCCTTCTACCGTCGTGTGCTCCGGCACTCTGTGTCCTGTGCCCGCTGAGCAAAGTTGCCTGCTACTCACTACCTCAACGCTCCGTCGGCATACATCAGATTGGTAAGTTAACACTCTTTGAATAGGGTCGTAGGTTCCGGTGTTTTCTACGGTTAGATAAATCGCAACTTTACCCTAGTTTGGTTTCTTTGATATTTGTTTCATTTTCTCTTAGCTTTCTTTGTTTGCCTTAACTTTCTCTTTTTCTTCAATTAATTACGTGTCACTCATGTACAGCTGTTCCTAATCATAGCTATTCCGTCACTAATGCTCACATGGTATATGCATGCACCTTAACGATTCTAGCAAATGTATTGCTACAAGTACAATGCACGTGGCCCATGAATAGCAGCCTAACATCAGCACTGTATACCACCAGATGTACCATGACGATATCGATAAACTGCAGATGTGTGTTGAAACTACTGACGTTTTAGAACAACTGGGCATACGTGTGTGCTGAGGCCAGAATCACTCTACGTGAAAAACAAGATTATCACGTTTTAACAGGAAAAGCTTTACCATCAATAGTCTCTCGGCCCAACTAAAACCCAAGTGGCTCTGAAGACCTGAAATTTTATGAACGCGACAATATATGCCTGGACAGAGAATTTTGTTACAATCGTGTACTCTTATTTGCGGATGTATGTGGGGGCCAAAATAAGAACTCATTCATAATATTAGTTTGTATGTATTGGTTACATAGAGCTGACTCCTATAACAACATAAGCATTAAGGTGGCCGCACATGAGAGGCTCTAAAGCGATGGAATTGTAAGGTCGACCTTGAAGCGTGCATCAAATGCTGTGTAGCCTCAACGAGCCAATCGTTGAAGTAGCGTGCAAGGTTTCCGCCGAACAGTTTTTACTATGGGACATTAAGCTGTGGCCATATAATTTTATTAGTGAAAAGTCTGCATCTAAGTTCACTGCAGGTCGCAATCCAAGTTTTACGTACATCCGGTTAGTACAGTTTGAAAAGGTAGTTTTTAGTCATGTTGGTGGGCTTGGAAACAGTGTTTTTTATTAGCGTGGCGTCTTAACAATGAGGTTCCGACCTTGTCTGAGTTTGTTTTCTTTTCAAGCATTGGCACAATGGGCATACGTGGAATATTTTTGTAGAAAAAACCTGTTTACGAACACACTGCAACACATTTGAAGTGTAGGGTAGGCGGCCGCCTTAAGCTCTTCTTCCTTGTTCCTGGTCATTCCTATATGCCACTGGCTCGGGGTATTTGAGCGTATAGAAAAGGAGTTGAAACGTCTGGAAGTAATTGTAAAACATGAAGATTATTGAAAAGTCTTTGAAAACCATGGTGTGGTAAAGAAAATTGGACATGACTTTCAGTTTTATGGTTGCAAATCAGCAAGCTTATCAACAGTGAGGAAGACAAAAGACTTGCATTGTTGTTTTGCTCTATGCAAGAGGTTTATCATAATAAGAGGCACAAGAAACACCTTCATCCTAAGTATTAGCTCGAGGAGAAATAGCTTACTTCACTGGCTGTGGTGTTAGCAAAAAAGTAGTGAAGCCTCACACAGACTTACCAGTGATGAATGTTGAGAAGATGCTCCAAGGTGTGAATGTTAAACAAGCCAAATGTGATGACATTAAAAAGCTTCTGCAGATACATTATGGAAATGAGTGGCAAAATAATGAAGAGATTGCATCTGAGTATGAAAAAGAAGGTGGAAGCATGAAAAAGGAAGGTAGAGGGACTAGTTTGAGGACAGTGACTCAATTCATGGCTTGATAGGTTATGATGCCGAATTTTCGAACTGAAAGACTTAACTGAATTTTCAATAAGACAAAAATTTAAGTTTCCGTTTGTGAGAAGTGAATTGGCAAGGGGAACTTTTTTTTACTTCAAATGTCATGTACTAATGAGCTACTAGTACAGGCTGCATACATTTCCAAAATGTCTATTGTCCTGTTTACTGTTACAAAATGTCCATTGTCCAAGATATTTTTGCCTTATATTCCAAAAGTTTCTATCTTATAACATAATCTGTAAAGTTTTGATCTTGAAACATAATCTGTAAAGTTTTGATCTTGAAACATAATCTGTAAAGTTTTGATCTTGAAACATAATCTGTATGACTATTAACTCTCTTACTATTAATATCAATGTTGTTTCTCAATTTTAATGTCTATATAATGCATATTATTGCCTTTCCACTTTTTGTCCGTAAGTTTTGCTTGGTGGAGAAGGGACATTTTGGAATTGAGCCACTCAGTTATTAAAATTTGGTTGTGAGAACAACACAACTTACTGTTTTCAAATTGAAAATCGGTTCACTCATTGTGGAGAAAACTAATGAGTAAAATTAGCTGATTTTTTTTGCTGCCTCGTGGTGGTGGCATTCACAATTATTATGGGTACATTTAACCTTAAATGATGACCATATGATTTAGTTGGTGCAAAGTTTAGTATACATCTCAGTCGTGAGTTTCACGTACATCCGGTTAGTACATTTATGGCAGTCTGTAAAGGCCATTTTTAGCTATGTTAGAGGGCTCAGCAGGAACAGTGTTTTTAATTAAGGTTTTTTTAACAACAAAATCCTGAACTTGTACGAAGTGTGTTTTCTTTTTGTAAGTTTTTCACAATAGGTGCATGTGGAATAGTTTCGTAAAAAAAAACCTATTTATGAACATGCTGCAACACATAACTTTGTAACAGTACGAAGCACCCTTACGTGATTATGTACATGGTATACTGTAATATTGTTTTTTCTCCAAGTATCTATGAAGTGTAATGTGAAGCCATTGTCAGTTGATTGTTTTACTTGTATAATAGCTTGTAAACCCCCCCCCCCCCCAATCCCCTCCAACCAAGAGGGGAAGTGTTACGATATAAATCATAAATGGTTTGTAAGTTGCGTACACTAGTATATGATTAAAGAAGTTAACGTGAGAACTAAAGATTTAACTTTTGAAACAAATTACTAGCAGTTACTGCATATCATCCAACACTGCATATAATCCAACATAAGTAGGTAAATAAAATAGTTGCATCATTCTTAGTAGTGTTGGTAGTGAAATGCCAAATGTAGTTCCATGTATTTTCTTATTTAAATACAATATTACTATAATAAAATCAACCTGTACATATGTCATTAGGCTCAAATCTTTTACTTATGTAATGTTATTTAGGTACCTACTGACACTATAATTTGACTTAGTAAATGCCAACACAAAGTGACGCATCTGGTCCTTAGAATTTTAACGTCATCTGTACACTGCTTCTCACCACAATCCGCACTGCAGACAATTTACTTCAAAACTCCTCTTTGAGATGGCCGGAGTTTGCTCCACTAGGAGGAAGTTGATTTTGTGAGGATTGTTCGTGTTGCAATCAATATGGTTTATAAATACAACTCCTCGATATACGTTCGTGTTAGGTTCCTGAAGACAGAAATTAAATTTGAAACAATATAAAATGAGTCTGACCAGCCCCGTTCACAGCCTACTGTATAGCCAAACCTTTTTGGAACATCAGATTGTTAACTCTGGCACTTATGAATGGATTAACAAGATTGCACAGGAATGGATTAATGACATTATTCTGAATTGGTGACTACTTTCATTGAAAAATGTGTACTCAGGTATTAGGGAAGTGAATCCAAAGGGGCATAAAGCGGTGCAACATAAATTGAGGACTTACTACTGTGCCATTGCCAAATTATATGAAGTTATTGATATTCTGGTGTCACGTTTTATGTTTATCAGGCTTTGTATTTTAAATTGTGCTCAACCTTGAAACAGCAATTATGTTTACGCATTAAGAAGAGGCGTTATTTGTTGTAAATCATGCGACTAAATGTAACTTGAATTTTTTAATAACATGTTTGTTAGTTGCAATTTTGTTTGTTTCAATTTCTAATATACTGTACGTATATTAGCATGATTTTAAATGGCAGTAAATGGTGTGTAATAAATTAATAGTCTGTGCACAGAAACTCATATTATATAAATATTGATTTGCAGGTTTATAACTAAGAGTACTGTTTATAATAGCAACCATTCAACACTCAGGTATATAATGAGCAAAATATTGTAGGAAATTTTTTTCTGAGCAGTGTGATGTAGATGTAAACATTGTACGAGCCTATGTAAACAAAAGCATGTGGTAATGTGTATGTAGGTACAAATTGGCTTAAAATAACTTCATTACAAACATTTCTTCAAGTACCGTACCATGGACGTGTTTCTGTATTACTATTAAAATAAGTCTTTTATACTCATCAATGCATAATAATAAAATCTAAATAATTTTTCCCATCATATTGGTTTTTTACTATTGCATTGTTGTATGGTACTAACGGTTATTCCTGGTGATAGTTTTCAACGGTTTGTTTCTAAAAGTAGGCTGTCAACTTACTATGTGGCACCATTATTCAGCTCCATTGTGCTAACTTTTTAAGTATTGTAAAATACCTTAACATATGTTGTCTCTACAGTCTTTTTTTAGACACTTTTCACTTACAAAGATAGTCACAATCAAGCAAACTTGTACTGTACTACAAACTCACGCATGCTCACAAACACGTACGTTTAAAGATACTTTGATTTGTTTGCACTAAAAACCGTTAACTTTTCCACGTGTAATTTTATGCATTTGTTAATTATTTGTGTGTGTTGGCTAGCACTTTCTGTGTGTTAAAAAAAATGTATACCAAACATGAGCATGAACTGGCAATATTTATTCAATCCGTTGTAGTTTGAGTTCACAGAAATATAATGTACAATTTTGTGTCACATAAATGTATTGCTTTGTAAAAAGAAGGCAATTATTTAAATATAGTAGATTTTAATGTTGTCTGTTTAGTTTGTGTTCAGATTTTCTTCAGATATAGTCTATTATGTGGGGTTTTATGTGTAACAAATTGTTTTTAAATTTAAAAATAATATGTTATTTCCTTGCTAAACTAACTCAGTTACTAGTATGAAACTTTTGATACTTTTTTGTTACAGAAACCTAACTACACACTGAAGTTCACATTAGCTGGTCATACAAAAGCTGTATCTGCTGTAAAGTTCAGTCCTAATGGTGAATGGCTTGCTAGTTCTTGTAAGTTACATTTACATATTTATGTCTTGTTTTACATCTAAAATAGGATAAATTTTATTCCCGTTATTATAGCATTTTTAAAGATTGTGTCTATAACAACATTTTTCTATCAAATTGTTTGTCTTGTTAAATAAATATATGCTTAATTCGAAGTATAGTAGACATAAATCAATCAATAAATGAGTAAAGTTAGTATGCTAAAAACATGTGTAAGTCTTTATGAAAGATAAACTTTCATTTGTCTTGGTAAAATTATGTTTCTTCATTCATTTCTATTCAGAAATAACAAGTACTTTTAAAAAATATTTAAATAAATATTGTTTCAAAGCTAATGTATTTTTATAAAAAAAATACTGTACCTCAAATAGGCAGTTAATTTATTTTGGCCTATAACTTGAAAAATGTTATTTTCCGAGAAGTTTTTTTTCCCCTTCTTCTTCTTTCTTCAAAGTTCCAGAGAGTTTTACCAAATACTTTCATTCTGGAACTATACAGTACAGGACACTAAGAAGTTAGCTTTGAGGGTATTGTCACTGTGGAGTTTGTGCATTTTTTGCTGGCAGTGTTCCTGTAGTATGAATGGACAGTTTGTCTTGTCCTGTCAGGCAGGTGAGAGTGAGGTGGTGATATACGAGGACATGCCACATACAGGCAGTCATTCGCAGTGGAAGTTTATACATTTTTGGGTATAGTGGCTGCTTGGAGACACTGCACGTTTCTGTCCTTACGCTTTCCCTGCTCCCCTGTTCCTCAGTTGTATTTTGAAGTTAGGGTGGTCACCAAGGAAGTGACCGATTCACAACAAATTTATTTTAAATTTCAGTTACCTATGATGTAGAACATTGCTGAGTAGTTTGTGCCTCGTTTGACAGAAACAGTGCCTGCTTTGTGTGTGACAAGTATTTCTGATGCACTGCTGTTTTGACATGGAAGGTTCAGGAACAGCAATGTTAGATTTTGATTCTGATTTTTTTTAACTTTTGTGGCTGGATTGGTGTCATGTGCACCATCAAAATGGCAGAAGTCTTGAAAGGTAAAGTCATGTATGATACGTAGTTTCATAGTCTTTCTGGTAGTTTTAGTTTGATTGATGGCTTTAATAGTGTATATCATTAGTTAGGACAAGTAAATTTAAATTAAAAGAATGTTTTCCAAATTCGGATAGGCAGTTTAGGGCGTACCAGGATGAGTCCTCATACAAGCAGTCCTGAGGCTTGATAAGTTGTCGCTGGAAATGAGCTTCTGAATGATGGTGTTTTTCTGTAAGGGTCACAGCTTCTTTTCACCTGTTTTCACTGTTGGCCATTGACATTTTTATTTGCAAGCTTTATCCTCAATAATAACCTTCATAATAATATGTTTTTATTAACAGTACAGTATTAGATTAAATCAAAAACCAGTTTTTTTGTTTTGTAAACGTCTAACTTAAATTTTACTTACTCTGCTGATTTTGCCGCTCAGTTATACACCTGAGTACTGAGAACAAAAAACTTTATTTTCGTAACTTTTCTTTAATTTATTTGTTAATGGACCAATATTATTTGAAAGTTTTATTTTCTTCCAGTACTAAAGGAGTGGCCGTTATATGTGACAGATATTTCTATAACCTGAATGGTTTATTAAAATTTCATTTTTATAGTTGTTCAGCAAGTTAAAAACGTAAATAGGTATACATATTAAAAGACACGAAACACTACTTGTATGGGTCGGGTAGTCCATATTATCCCTGATCCTGTTTTACTTTGAAGTTTCTCACCGTTTCATCCTTTGATATGATTACTTATTAAAGGTGGTTCTCGGGGTGAACATAAGGGTGGTGGGCTCAGACTGGTGGCAACTTAGTTTCCACTACTCACCAGTGACTCTTTGGGATACTATGACAAGGGATTAAGGTTAATTATCAGACACCACAATATTAACTAGATGGGACTTTTAATTACACCAAAAGTTCTCAATACAGCTCTACGACTGGTGTGTACAATCTTGGCTTAAGGCCTAAAATTCAGGGGAGCTTGTATAGAAATATATTGGAATTCATTTACAAGCGGCTGACCACTGAGTATAGTCGCTGTCGACACGCAAACAGATTCGCACGAGAACACAGCAGTGAACTCCCCGGGTTACGATCGGAGTCACAGACATCCGGCCCTCAAACGATGGAGTTGGTCAGCAGGGAAACTGCTTCCTAGTAACCTGGATGTATCCCATCTGACGGTTCGATGAACTGTCCCCTCGTTATATACGTCATCCTGCTCTTGATAGTAAGGATGACCTTCAGAGTGTTGTCATAACACTGCTCCATGCTTGTAGTTCCGCCTACGAGCTGAGCACTGCGGTGGTATCTGTAACACTACTCTGCCAAACTGCGTTCATGTGTGGCTACAAAATAGGGTTGAAGTGTTGATTGATTTATTAATGCAGTAGGAATTATTTGTTTAGCCTTACTCTGTAGATGAGCTACATGTCTATTTTCATTGCAAAGTTTGTTATTGATTACTATTTGAATACTTTAATAGATATTTATTAATTACATAGTGAAACGATTCTGTAAACTAAGTGTTGCATTGTGTGCAAAATACTGGACTTTCTTTCTGGAATACCTGTCTTCAATTCTCAGTGTGACCATCCTTATTTTAGTTTTCCACAGAGTTTTTAAATCATTAAAAATGCGTACTAGGATTATTTCTTAATGTGAGGTATTATACTCTGTTCACTCTAAGTTGAGTTTTAGGATAAACAAAGCAAATTATAAACATACATGTTCATTGGCTGCCGACCGCCGTGCACTGTGATCTTGCATAAGAAATTGTTCTTTGTTTTCTGTCGTGTACATATAAATTTACTATTCCATCACTTAATAAGAGAGTTTTATTAACAAATATCTAAAATATACAGACGTTGCAAACACAATCTACATGTTTATTACTAAAATTATGGTTAGCGGACGACACGTCCGTACAGTTGGTTCACTACAGTGGCGGATTTAAGCACTTATCTTAGTGGGGCGGACAGTATATCTTATGAAGTGTATATATGCACCCCACAAACCAAAAGCGGGGGGTCCGGGGATCCTCCCCCGGAAAAATTTGGATTTGTAGGTGCAAAATGGTGCTATTTCAGGAGTTTCCAAGCCAAACATTTGAATATACTGCTTCCAAAAAATTGTTATATTTTTTACGATAAATTATACTTGTAAAGAGAAATTCTTTGTGCTGATGTAAAAAAATTTAAATTTATAGGTGCAAAATGGTGCTATTTCAGGAGTTTCCAAGCCAAAAATTTTAATATGCTGCCTCCAAAACATTGTTTTATTTTTTACGATAAATTATACTTGTAAAGGGAAATTCTTTGTGCTGATGTAACAAAATTTAAATTTGTAGGTGTAAAATGGTGCTATTTCAGGAGTTTCCAAGCCAAAAATTTGAATATAATACTTTTAAAAAATTGTTATATTTTTTTACAATAAATTATGCTTGTAAAGGGAAATTTTTTGTGGTAATATAAAATAATTCTGACATGCCATGTGGTCACCACCCCGATTAATAAGAAGTAATAGCCATCAATTATAAGCAATTTTAATAAATTACAGATATAATAATAAACATGTCATACGACGATTCATTATTTTCTTCATCTTGTCAGGGTGCCGATATTCTCTATGTACAGATTTTTATTTAGGAAAAACAGAAATGTATATAATTTGTCTTTGTGGTGCAAGGGTCTGGGCCTTCTCGCCCCCAGTAACGCTCATGTAACCCCCAAAGCTACCGAGCGGGAGGGGAGGAAAGCCAGCCTATTATGTTTAAGATACAAATCTTAAATAGTTACAATAACTTAAATGTGAAGAATTTTAAGAATAAATAAACGCGTAGGGTACCTGTCAATGTGCAGCTAAATGAATTTAAATGATTATGTAATAAATATGGTAGTGGTAGGAAGTTAAGTGTCCTCGAGGGGCGGCGCTATCTTTCGGAAGCTGTCTCCTGATTGGCCCAGTTGAATAAACGTCTGCCGGTCAAGCAACACGGAAGTTGGCGCCAAACAGGAGCATGACTAGATTGTTGAAAGATTTTTGGACAGACATTTTCGAGCCACGGAAGACGGCGTTGAGACGTAGATAACAACAAGCGGGTAACCCAGGGAGTCAGTTCAGGCGCCGGACGTCTTTCCAGAGACGGTGTAAAATGAAGAGATCGACGGGTCGGGGTACACCGGCTGGTGTTTTCAATTTATGCGTCAGGACGCCTGCGAGTTGCGGTATTCGGACCGGTTATTTTAGAAGTATTGCAAAGCGTCGCAGACCGCCAGACTAGCGGGCGTATAATCATAAGTGCAAAACCGACAAACCTTGCACAGTAACGATCATACCACTGGAGGACAGTGAGAGCTTGCTACCTGGTTTAAACTGAACTTGCTGACTTCCTATTACTCCACACACTTAACACCCCAAAACTTTTGGTCGTCACAAATTAAGAACAATTTTAATCTTCTGATTAGACGAATCTTTTTTGGTTGTGTTAGTTCTTGGAAAACGCGCAACCTGGTAAATTTTGCAGTAAATTTGGTTCTGCTGGTCTGCATATTTTCACGGGGATCTTCCGGTCACTTCGACCCTTCATTCCGGTGCTGCAGCATACTCATATCATGTCACCCATCACAAGCACAAAATACCTAGCTGTTAAGTGCTAATCAAAATCTCTTTACTTATTCAAAAGCCTCATGTCACGGGAACTTACACCCTATGAAAACCAACAGCTTTATTGAATCTAAAAAATTTATACTGAAATGAGATATCACGAGCCAATGACTATTCGCTCAAATTTATGGACACGAGAAAAAAATTGTTGTATTTTTAAAACATTTGTGAAAGTCTAGTAAAAGTCCTTTACTTTATTAGATTTCTTAAAATACAAAAATTTGTTGTTTTGTGTTTTTATAACTGTCAGCTACAGCCCGTCACATCAATTAAAGTTCAGTGTTAATTATTTAACTACCGTTATTCAATCAGGTTTCGCTGATATATGTTCCCGTAACGTCGAAATTTTGACTTCAACATGCAGTTTTTGGAAAACTGCCCATCCTAAAATATTGTTCTTCAGATGATAATATATAATGCTATTTCGTACAAATTAAATTTTGGAATTATTCACACTATAACGACCTTAACCTGCTTTCACGGTATAAAGAACCTAATAAAAACAAACCTGTGTCGCAGTATCAGCATCGCCGTCTCCTGTTGCTTTACATTTCTGCAATTTACTAAAAATATCTAAACAGGTTATTTTCTCTATCTTCCTAGTTAGTATTCAACATTAAAACATAACGTAAAACACTTCATAACAAATATAGTTGAAACCATCAGTCATTCACAGCACACTAGTGACTGAGAGCATGTGAAGACATGGTGTCATAGTTCGTAATCCGCCCCCCCCCCCCCCTTTTTTTTCGCACTCCTTACAACTCCCGGCTGTGGGCCGTTATTTATGACAGGGCCTTGATCTGACCAGTCTTTCTTCGACCTGACACACTCGTCCTCCTGCTAAGAAAGGGTCGCAAGGGACTTCACACAAGGAAAAAAAAACAGGAATTATATCCTCCCTTCAGCACAGCACACATCGCTTTTGGAGCAAGAACGAATCTCGCTTACGTAAAACGGAGCTTGAGAGAAGGGAAAAAGTTGTTTAGCAATATTGAATTTTGCAGTTATGATCACATAAAATATACATATTATATGAGTGCTAAGGCATTTGTGAGTCAAATTGTGTGGATGAATATTATTAACAAATATTTATTTGTAAAAATGGAATAATTCTTCTGTATACATTTTAAAAATTTACCACTAAATAAAAACTAGGTTCTTGGGGGGGGGGCGGTCGCCCACTCCGCCCCCCCTTAAATCCGCCACTGATTCACGAGTTATTTAACAACTAACGCACTGTTAAACATACGAGTTTCTTGGTACACTTGCCAGTATTTAGTGATGTACGATACTCGGAAAATACCAAAAGTTTAGTTCAGTAATAATAACCATGGTAAAAATAAGTCAGAAATATCACAATCAGATGTGTTATATTTTTTTAAAAGTATTTTTGAACATTAACGCATCAATGTTGTGGCTACTGCGAATGGTTTCTCCGCGTATCCATTTTCCGTTCCAGTTCGTCCGTACTTAAATTTCTTGATCTATTTCGTTCCGTTCCCGCGTATGTTTATGTATGCGGGTTAGGTTATGTGACGCTGGACGTGAACAGTGAAAATGTGTTGCGTGGTTTTCGAAACTTGGATATGTCTTCATTACTGAACAAACTGCAGTGATGTTTATTAGGCAAGAATAAAAATATCGCATAAAATTCTTTACAATAAAAAAAAAATAACGAATATGTCTCGTGAATTATCAACAGAGTGTTTGGTGATTTATAAAATGTAATTTTTCCAAAACGAAGTACAAAATTATCCAGGAGGGCTTTAACTTAAGTTCAATCAAATTTTGTTGACAATTTTTTTCTGCATGTAGTACCAAATTTTCGTTACGGTAGTACCAGAATATTTGAATACGATCATTAGTCATGGCTTGATAATTACAATTAAATTTTGAAGTATACTCTACTTGCACATGATGTAAATTTTTTATTTAGTTTTTATGTAATTTTTGTCTTCGTAAGTCGATAAAATGTACGAAATTTCCACACAGTATTTTTTTAATATATAGGGCGTTGTTGTTTCCTATGATGCCAACTGTACACAGTTTTGTTGGTTGGAAATAGTATGTCAACGCGCTGCACAAATTTAGCCAATTAGAAGCTAGCGAAGTGCAGTGATATTACCTAATTTGTTTACTTCAGAACTCAACTTAAGAGTGAACGGAGAATACAAGTACTGTAAGTTTACACAGAAAAATCATGTTTTCCATGACGATACATAGCCTACCTACCTCATAAACTGGGGAAATTGCTTTTCAGTGTCTGGAAATTCAAATTAATTTAGTGCCTTGTAATTTGACTTTTCTGTAATGTCCTGCGTATTTGCAATAACTTTGTGAGGGTGATAATAGTATTTAATATATACAGTATATATTGTTACAAGTTGCGGGCTAGGTACGTTTGGGGATGGAGGTCTTTGATAAAATAAAGAAAATAAAGCTAACCTAGTTTATTTACAACTGTATATACAAAAAAACCTATGTCTATAAAGATTTACCACAATAAATGTCAAACAGAACAAATAACTACTACTTACAAAAAAAATACATCTACATAAGTTCTCTGTATATGGAAAGGATACTAGTCACTCACAATGGTGGACCCAATGAAATAATACCGAAGAATCTTTCTGGCCTAGAAATACCTTCTTTCTACTACTTGCTGCGGACCCACTCGCTGGACACCCTCGAACAGTCGTCGCAATCCGATACTTGTCACTATAACTTGAGATCGCACCAGGCACCTGCCAGCCAAAACTCTCTCGCTCTTGCTGCAGCTCTCCCTTATATACCCCACCCTCCTTCTTCTTGAATTATCTCGGCGGGTCTCTGTTCTCCAACCTCCTGGAAAGATGTTACTTCAAAGTCAAGCACCACCCCGAGGGATAAAGAAGGAACAGGATCAATCCAGATCACGATATTTTCCCTCGGTTACCCGATACTGGGTGCAGGTGGTTATCATGGAGTAATACAATCCATGCAGCACCCGAGGTCTTTTAGGGCTGCCACCACTGTATTGTATTTCGCCGCCCTGCCCGACAGCCACGGTGCCGAGGAGTGGGTGGGAAGAGGGGTGTGCTGGCCCCGCCACCACAGTATCGTACTACACCGCCCAGCCAGACAGTCGCGGCTCGCAACACTGCCCCCTCCTCAAGTCTGTTCGTCCCGAGCAGACACAACAGACTCTGGTCCATCATAGAGAGCCAGTCTGTCAATATGCACAACCTTTGGTTTTCTTGCCCAAGAGCCCTTGCAAACTATCCGGAAGACCACATCATTTATCTTCTTGGCAATCTGGTAAGGGCCTTCCCAGCATTTCTGTAGTTTCTGACCGTATCCTTTCCATCACTGTGGGTTATACAGCCACACCAGCTCTCCTTCTTGAAATGTCCTTTCAGATCCTCTCTGATCATACCTTGTTTTCATCCGGTCGCTGTTGACTCTCGAATGTTGCCGAGCGAAGTCATGGACTGTTCTCAATTTGCGACGCAGTTCGTCAGCATACACCATTGGTGAAGCAGGCTGTTCTTCTTCTGCTGGCCTCCCAAACAGTAGATCACTTGGAATACGAAGCTCTCGCCCTAACAGCATCTTCGAAGGTGTTACTTTTGTGGCTTCATGGATAGCTGACCGATATGCAAGGAGAAACAAGGGCACCTTGGAGTCCCAGTACTTTTGATTGTCTGCTATAAAATTGGACAGATACTGTTCTAAGGTACGATTTAACCGCTCGACCATCCCATCCGACTGAGGATGTAAAGGAGTAGTCCGTGTCTTCTTCATTCCCAGAATTTTTGTCACTTCTTGGAATAACTTGGCTTCAAAGTTGCGGCCCTGGTCGGAGTGAAGTTCGAGTGGCACTCCAAACCTTGAGAATTCATGCTCCACTAAAGCATCGGCCACTGTGCTAGCCTCTTGGTTAGGTATTGTTATGACTCCAGGCCACTTGGTAAAGTAGTCTTGCACTCCCAATAGGTACAGATTGTTCCTCTCAGTCACTGGCAAGGGACCCAAAATATCTACGGCCATCCTCTCGAATGGGGCTCCGGCAATGTACTTCTTAAGATGACCATGCCCTCTAGTTCTTGGCCCCTATCTTGCTGTACAAGCACCACATGTTCGGCACCACCTCTCGACATCATCCCTGCAATGTAGCCAATAGTATCGCAATCTAACTTTGTTGAGAGTCTTATTAACTTCAAAATGTCCTCCAGCTGCTGAATTATGAAGTTCCTTCAGCACCTCTGGAACTCTAATTTCTGGGAGAACCAGCTGTAGGAGGGTTTCTTTGCCATCTGCACTTTCCCAGCTCCGGTACAGGACACCATTTCTCAGAGATAGAGAATCCCATTGTGCCCAGTATGCCTTAGTTGAAGTACTTTGATCAGATAAATCAGTCCACTCTGGGCGCTGGCCTTTATCCTTCCATTCGAGTATTGGCCCAAGAGCAGGGTTCTTTCTCTGATCTTCGCCAATTTTTTCATTGCTCCATGAAGAAGGTTCATTGCAAGTTGTGAACTCTTGGATTCTTGTTATCAGAGCAGTTGGTGTCTTCCCAGCCTTCCCTTCTTGGCGATCACAATGAAAGCACATTGGCTCTCATGGCCTCCTGGACAGTGCATCAGCATTGTTGTGTAAGCGACTGGGTCTGTGTTGTATTTCAAAATCACACTCTTGAAGGTGCTGCATCCACCTAGCTATCTGTCCTCTGGGTTTTTGAAGTTCAGTAACCAACGTAATGATGCATGATCTGTTCGTAGAATAAAATGTCTTCCATATAAGTAATAGTGAAAATGTGAAATAGACTTGACCATTGCCAGGAGCTCCCTGCGATTTACACAGTAATTTCTTTCAGGCTTAGGTAACACTTTGCTGAAATACTCTAATGGCCTCTCTCTTCCATCCTGGATCTGTGACAACACAGCACCAATCCCCACATCGCTCTAATCAGTGTCTAAAATGAACTGTCCATCACTACTAGGATAACCTAGGACAGGAGGTGAAACCAGAATTTCCTTTAATTTTCTGAATGAGGATTCACTCTCGGGTGTCCAGAAAAATTTTCTTTTAGTCTCAGTCAACTCATGTAATGGCTTTGCTATTGTAGCGAATCCATTCACAAAACGCCGATAGTAAGCACACAGCCCAAGGAAACTTGAGTATGATCAGTTGGAAGTGGCCAATCTTTTATTTCTTTTGTCTACTCTGGATCTGTTTCTATCCCTTCAGCCGATACTACATGTCCCAAAAATTTCACTTACCTTTGGAACAAATTACACTTTTTGGGAACTCGCTTCAAATTAGCTGCTGTTATCCTCTGAAGCACTGAATCAAGACGTGTCAGGTGTTCATCAAATGTCTTCCCTGTAACCACAATGTCATCTAAATAAACCTGACAAATATCCAAAGGTAGTATACTCTTTCCATAAGTCGTTCAAATGTTGCTGGAGCATTGTATGACCTTGAATTGCCAAGTTACTTTCCCTTGTACAGAAAAGGCAGTCTTGGTGTTGAGAACCACAGGGACCCAGCCAGGCTATGCAGAGTGTCACCTATCCGAGGAAGTGGGTAGGAGTCTTTCCTAGTCACATCATTCAGCCACCGGTAATCTACACAAAATCTTGTTAAGCCATCTTTCTTCTTGACCAACACAACTGGAGATGACCAGGGGCTGTTCGATGGCTCCATCACATCCAGTTCCTTCATTTCCTTCAGAATGTCATCAACTACCTCATGTGTAGCAAGTGGTAGACATCTAGGGGCTTGCTTGATAGGTCTGGCGTCTCCTGTATTAATATGGTGACATGCCTTAGATGTCCTACCAAGATCATGTGAACTACATTAAAAAGCATTTTGATTCTTTATTAAGAGTTCTGCAACAGCATTCCCTTGTCTCCAGTCCAGGTTTTCCTTTGTCCTCTTCAGGAGTTCTGTAAGTGGTTCTGGCAGAGTATGCTTCACAAGATCCTCCCTTAAGACCTTAGACTCAGTGGTGTTTATCTGGGAAACCTGCTTACACAAGCCAATCGTTGCCCCCTCCTGAAGACAAATTGCCTTGTCAGTCAAGTTCATCATTCTAACAGGGAAATTATTTGATCTTGATGAAACCAAAGTCCTGGCTACAAGTACTCCATCCGGGAGGTTACTCCTTCTTCTCATAGGCTCGATTAATCCTAGGCGCCTTACAAACTGTCCTATACTGCGCCCTGGTATCACAATTTTGCTAGAAGCGGGCAACACAGTGGCCTGACAACAAACTACCGGGCAGCTGACTGGCGACATTAATTCTGGTCGTGGTATCATTACCAACTCGGTTTTACCTACCTTCAAGACTCCCAGTCAAGTGTCAATGCAGCATCCTAGTTTACGCAGAATATCTAGTCTCAGTAAACATGCATCTGCAATATCCGCTATGTAGACTTCATGTTCTAGCTCTAGTTCACCCAATTTTATTGCACACGCTTCTTCCCTTTCAATGGTGTTGTCTCACCAGTTACTGTGGTTAACATGCACACTCTAGTACTTTGATCATTTGATTGCTGGGGGGAAAGGCCTAATGATGTCTTGCCTGACGACAGTAATGGTCGCCCCTGTATCTACAACCATCTGACAGGGTACATCATCCAGGCTGCTCTACCAGCAATGCATCAACTTCCTGTTTCACCCAACGTACTCGAAGGAATTGTGGGGCCTTACCTCCAGCAATCACCGACCTTCGCCCCTCAAGACCGGTGTTTAGATGTTTCCCGAATTTTGAACTAATTGGTTGGTCTCACCTGGTTCTGGGTCTTGGTTCCTTTCGCTGATAATGCCGACACTGGGCTCTCAGGTGTCCAGGTCGTCCACACTCCCAGCACTCTGGCTGCTTTCCTGGTCGAGGACGGTGTTCCGAAGCACGAACTCTGCTGGAAATGACGCTAATTGCTGTCTTAATTTCCTTCGGGGTATTCTCGATGCTGTTCATCTCTTCTTCGCTTGTTACTTTCGCTGCTCGCACCACATGTTGATTAGCTGGCAACTGCCTTGCCGACTCGACTTCCAGTGCATCTTGCATGGTACGAGGCGCTGCCAGGCGTACTGCTTGTCGCACCTCCAAGTCTGCAATGGCATCAACAAAGAACCCAAATGGCCTCTGTATATGGAAAGGATACTAGTCACTCACAATGGAGTAATACAATCCATGCAGCACCCGAGGAGGTCTTTTAGGGCTGCCACCACTGTATTGTATTTCGCCGCCCTGCCCGACAGCCATGGCGTCGAGGAGTGGGTGGGAAGAGGGGTGTCCTAGCCCCGACACCACAGTATCGTACTACACCGCCCAGCCAGACAGTCACGGCTCGCACCAATATGTGTGTGTGTGTATGTACAGTAAACTCTCACAAATCCGGGGGTCTCGGGGATTTGTGACCTTCGGATTTCTGAAAACCACAGATTTTTGAAATACTGTATTTTCCATAACAAAACTCTGCAAAATTAAAAAAAAAGTTTTATGTTCTGTAAGTCCCCGATTTACGTCGTCCTAATAATCGTCGTGGTTTTTAGCAACGTATCCCAGACGTAAATTGAGGACTTGCAGGTATAAGCTAACGCTGTTTAAAATAAAATAATTTATAAAAAACGGCACCTCGAACACGTTTGGCAACACTGGCCGGCCAGCTCTGGGCACGGGCAGCCGGCTGCGAGCCGTCAAGTCGTAAACAACCTTTCATTGTCACAGAGAAGCAGAAACAGCGATTACTATTTCCTTCTCCGCCCGTGTATCGGCGAAGTAAACTGTGGTGCACATAGCAATACCTTAAATTTTACTTACCAGCGATCATTGATTATTCCAAACAAGGCACGAAAAAATAAACATTTAACACTATGCACAGATTAGTAATATTTATACACTTTTACGTCAAATAGCTTGCACACACATTAAACTAAGGAAACACACAAAAAGTAGACTTTAATTATTTCTAGAGTTGCAATTAACA